>CAUYRT010078214.1:0-167224 GCA_963574885.1 Lepilemur ruficaudatus
CACCTGCTAAAGTGATTAAGTTTAGAAAAGAAATAGAAGGGCGGGGGTGCTTGGCACATCTGCCCACCAGATATAGCCACTGGTCCCAGGTCGAAACGCCCTGGGCCCCTGAGGCGCCTGACATGCTTCGTGTACCCAGTAGAATGCACTCTGGCTAAGATCACAAAACGTAAAATATGTTTTAATTAGCCATAGTCATCCTATTTCAAATTAAGCCTTAGTTGCAATCAGTAATTCCTAAAAACTCACTTCAAGGCTTCCACCCCACCGATGGTGCCGAAACAAGATAATAAATGTGTTGTAGCTAAGATTAATGCTTTTCTTTGCTTTTGTAACTGCGCTTGCTTAATTAGATATTTTTAGAGTGTGGTTTTTTCGTTAAAAGGGCTGGCTTCTCCTGATTCGGGGCTGCTCTCTGAAAACCTGTCCCAGAGGGGGTGGAGAGCATGCCCAGCCGGCTGAATAAACTCCAATTTTGATAAATCTGATCTAATCTGGTCTTAAGGTGGTCTTTTCTCGCGTTCTGGACTGTAACAAGAAAGTGTTCACAGTTTGTTACGTGGTAAAAAAGTTTGTTATAAGATGGTCATGGTGGCTCACGCCTGTAATCCTAGCACTCTGGGAGGCTGAGGTGGGAGGATCCCTTGAATCCAGGAGTTCAGAGACCAGCCTGAGCAAGAGCGAGACCCTGTCTCTACTGAAAAAAGAAAAAAATTAGTCTGGCAACTAAAAATGGAAAAAATTAGCCAGGCATGGTAGCATGTGCCTGTAGTCCTAGCTACTTGGGAGGCTGAGGCAGGAGCATTGCTTGAGCCCAGGAGTTTGAGGTTGCTGTGAGCTAGGCTGACGCCACAACACTCTAGCCTGGGGGATAGAGCAAGACTCTGTCTCAAAAACAAACAAAAAAAGGTCATAATTTGTAAAAAATAGAAGTAATCATAAATATCTGAACAGAAAAAATTGTAACTATGTGAATCTAAACATTTATTCAGCACTTGCTCGGTGGCAGACACCTATCTAAGTGCTTTATATCAAATGCTCCCAACTCTTTGAGGTAGGTGCTATTATTTCCATATCCAATTTACATATGGAGAAACTGAGGCACAAAGCGGCACAGACAGATTAAGTAACTTGTCCTAGGTCACACAGCCACTAAGCAGCAGGAGTGTGATTTGTACCTAGGCAGCTTGGCTTGAAGAAGAGACACTAAAATAAACAATATTAGTTATTAATATTTCCAGGGGTGTGTGTCGGGGGAGAGCCTTCTTTGTGGTTTTACTTTCTTTGTGCTTTTCTATATTTTCCAACTTTTCCCCAAAGAACATGTTACTTTTGTAATCAATGCATCTCCACTCCATTTCACCCCTCATGAAATAAATGGCAATTTTCAAAGTAACAAAAGAAGATAAAAATGCCCCACGGAGGTACTCCTTGCAGTCCTGGGACTCTGTCCTGCTCAGAGGCAGTTGTCCAAGCGTGAGACCAGTGGCCTGGGGCCTGGGAGGGCCAGTGGCAGGGCTCAGCAGCCCCTGTCTGCCATGCAGCCCTTGGTGGTCCCAAAGGCCCTGGACTGTGCCCCTGAGGAATTCCTAAGTCTTGGGCTGGGGCCAGGCGTCATTCTGGTTGGCCTTGAGAGCTGCTGGCCCTCCCTGAGCCCCGGAGGTGTGCGTGGGTGTGTGTGCACAGAGCCTGCGAGGAGGAGTCTGGGAGCCTGTCCTTGGTTTCTTGGCCCACACTCCCACACTCATCCCCCCCACACTCCACAGAAAGCAAGACTCCTCTGCAGCATCCACTGCTGTTGGAGCCCTCCTAGTGCCCAGGAGCACGCCACCTGCCCAGCACTGCAGGCCACATGGGACAGTCTCCATTTTGCAGAGGAAGGGGCTCGGCGTCAGAAACACTTGGCCTGAGCCCTAGCTCTGGCTCTTAGGCATGTGGCCTTGGAACCTAAGTTCTCTGAGCTTCGAGTACATCATTTGTCACAGGGCTGATGGTGACTGCAAGGTTTACAAAAGCACATGTTCCGTGTCTGGAGCAGGGGAGGGACTCCATTAACATATTCCCAAAGCCAGTGAAGGGCTCTCTAAGCCCTTCCTTCTGCTGCCAGCTCTCCCTGTGGCGCCACCCAGACTAGCTCTGATCCCTTCAGGGAGTCTCCCCTAGCAGGCTTTCTCCAGCTCCTCTGCCACCCGGGATAGCAGGGTACCCAGGGAGGCTGCCCTCTTGATCTCTCTAGAGTAGTTTCTAAATGCCTGGCTGCACAGAAATCCCAAGGAAGCCTGGTTGAAAATGCAAAGTCCTAGACTCCATTCATGGAGTCCAATTTAGGGGGTCCAGGGAGGAGTCCCAGAATCTAAAGTTTTAGTCTTCCCAGTGATTCTAACAAGAGCCAAAGTTCTGGCATCCTCCAGCTGGCAATGTCCTGCCTTAACTGTGTCACCCAGAAGTGACTGGTGCCAGGCTGCAGCCTGATCAGCTTGGACCTGAGAGGCTGTCTCTCTGGCTGCCTTCCCCCGCCCCCCAGTCTCCTGGGTGTGCCCCGTGGGGTGTGCTTGGGCCACAAGCAGGCAGCGTCCCTCCATGGAAGCTTGCTCTGTAATGCTTTGCTCTGCAATTGGACAGCAACTGGGGTCGGGAGCCCCTGGCCTCCCCAGCTCTGACCACAGAGGATTCTGTGCCTGGAATGTTCGTCCGTCCAGAGGCCCAGGCAGACTCACGGAGCTCCCGGAATAAGCACGGTGAGCTTGGCCCGTGGCTCTGCTGCCCTCCCTACCAGGCTGCAGGGGTGTTGCCTGTGAAGGACTCGGCCACCAAAGTTCCTGCCCTGAGAGGCCTGCCCAGGATTCCAGAACAAGGCTTGGTGGAAGCAGGCAGCTGTGGGACAGCAGGAAGGGGACTGCCCTTGGCTTGTCACTGGGAACCAGGGGCCTGCAGAGAAAGTGCTGAGCCTCTCCAGCCCTGAGGCTGACCATGTCCTAGGGAGAGTGTGGGCAGCTATGAGGCCCCGTGGGGAGCTGAGTCCCCATTCTGAGAGGACTGAAGGGCCAGGCACAGTGGGTGTCTGCCCTGAGTCACAGAGGCCACTGTGCCTGGCCCTTCAGTCCTCTCAGAATGTGGCCCCCTAATTCTTGACTCCCTGAAGCCCCCCCTTGGACAGGGCGCTCACAGACAGCCAAGGCAGGCCCTGTCCCAACTAGCCAGCTCTGACTGTTAGAACATTCTTCCGTATGCCAGGCTCAGTCCCAAAATATTCCCCCAAGGTCCCCCCCCCCCGAAGGCAAGCCCTTCAGATGTTTAGAGACGGTATCACACCCTCCTGGAGCCGCCCAGAGCACCATCAGAGCCAGAACCCCTAGGCTCAACATAAGCTCTTGGAACCTCAGTTTCCTTATCTGTGAAATGGAGACAATCACAGCTACTATTTATTGAATGTGCGCCCCGGCCAGGCACTGCAATAAGCAGGTCACATGCCCAGCAGGCGGTGTCATTAATGTTTCCAGACCCGTGGCGGAAGGTATGAGCTCCTCCTGCTGGACAGCAGGTGAACTGCAGACAGGAAATGACAAGGTAGAGTGGAATCCTTGTCACCCACCTCTGCCCAACAGAACTTTCTAAAATTCAGATCTACACATGTCACTCCCTGCTTACAAATCCTTCATGTTCTCCCATGCTTTAAAAGAAAATCATACACCTTGGCTTTGCCCACGGCACTTGGGATCTACCTCTGTCTCTTCGCCAGTTCACACCCTTCCTGCTTTAAACCCAGCTTCAAAACCACCTGAAGCTCCCTGAATAGGCTCTTCACCTCCCCACGCCTGGCTGCTCCCTTTACCTCCCCACCTTTCTTTGCCTGGCTGACGCCTAGTCCTCCTTCCCACCTGGCCTCAAACATCTCCTCCTCCAGGAGGGGGTCCCTGGATCCCCTTGTCCCTTGGCTGGTTCAAGTGTTATGACCTGAGATGGCACACCTCCTATTATACCTCGCCCAAGACGTCCTAATTTAAGATACTGGTGAATAACTTAATTTTCTCTTGCACTAGATGGTGAGATACTTTGAGGGTGGGGTTTCATGCCTTTTCTATGTGGTATCCACAGCCAGGCCAGTGCCTGGCACCTAACAGGTGATCACTGAGCCAGTAAACGAATGAATGAATGAAGAAGAAAGAAAGGAAACAGAAGTTAGGAGAGCAGAAGTGGCTGGGAGAGGAAGGAGTGGCCCAAAAACCTGCTTCCAGGAGAGGTCAGTACCCCTTGGACACAAATTTCTCTCATATGTGGCTGCACATCAGGGGGACTCTTCGTTCTTTCCTGTCTCTCCCAGACACACTGGTGACTCCTGGACACTAGTGTTGGGAGGGCAAGGGGCTGGGAGGCTGAGCAGAGACCATGCTGTCCCTACCCTGAGCTACCTTGCCAGCTTCCCCAAGGAGGGTACCCAAAGGCTGGTGGATGGAATGGAAACATGAGGTGCTGGGATGTGATCACCTTTTTCACTGGTTATGCGCTGTGTGCAGGACCCTGTGCTGAAACTAAGTTGTATGTGTTCCAATGTGACACCATCCTTTAATCTAGCTGCAGATGAAGACAGGCGGGCACAAGCCACACGTGAGCTCTGCTGTGAGTTCTAGAGGACACATTCAGCAGGCTGAGCACGCCGGAGCTGGGGCGGTCAGCGAGGAGGTGAAACTTGAACTGGGTCTTGAAGCAAAGAGAAAAGGCCAAGGCATTGCTGGCAGGTGGGGAGGTCTGTGTAGAGGCTGGAGGAGGTTAGGACACAGAGGTGAGTGTGTTCCAGGGACAAAGAACAGCTGCTTTACCTGGGCCTGGGGTTTAGGGAGGGAGCTGTAGGAAATCAGTTTGGAAAGGGACATGGGAACCAGGTTCTAGAGGACATTGCCGGGCCAAGGGGTTCAGGCTTGAAGGAATAAGGTGGAATGGGGAGGCCCACAGGACAACGTGCTGAGGCTGGGTGGTCTTTGTCTTCCGGAGCAATCCCAGGCGGCCTCACCAGCTGAGGGGGGGCCATCCCCGCAGCGGCCAGCAGGGGGCAGGACGAACTCACGTTCCCTCAGCCCAGGTTAGTTACCGCTCAGGGCTCAGGGTCCTGGGAGAGGCCTGGGGTGGGTGTCCCTTCTGGGCGTGGGAAGGAGCAGGAGGCACAGGGGAAACAGTCCAGTTATGCACACACAGCTGGAGGCACAGGAGGCTGGCCAGTTTGTGGCCCCTGAAGTGGTGCAGCCGGGTGACCTGACCTGAGCAGCCGTGGGGTTGAGCATCTATCCTTCCTGGGCACAGGCTGCCCCACACCAGCGCAGCTCTTCAGCTGTGCCCCTCTGCCTGAGGTGTCCCTAGCCCCTCCTGCCCAGTAGAAGGACCCTCAGCATCATGAGGTGTCAGAATTGGGCCTCTCCTTTGGACCCAAACCAAATCCAGACTGCAACTGGGAGAAAGTATTCTCCTTTCTCTGCTCACTCCCTTCCCTGGATAGGAAGGGAATGAAGGGATGAGGGAAAGTCGTCAGGATGATGGGAAGGCATTGATGCAGGCAGCTGACAACTTATCCAGTGGCCTCTGCACTAGGGACAGGGACACAAAGGTGGACTCATTCAGCCAAGGCAGCCTCCTGCCCCGGGTCCCCAGTCCACAGAGTAAACAACTGCATACTCAACTGGGAAGGGCTGGAAGGGGCTGTGAATGCTGCCACTGTGCTGTGGGACCCCTGAGGAGGGGACAGTGCTTCTGCTCAGTGAGGGCTGCAGAAGTTTTGACAAGGTGACACTGGAACTAGGGCCTTGAAACGTGAGCAGGATTTTACCAGATAGAGAAGAAGGAGGGGCATCCTCAACACAGTAGCCAGTGCGAGCAAAGGCACAGAGGTGAGGCTGTGTTTAAAGAAATTGATGAGCAATAAACTTATATGTGCTTTTTAATGACCACTTGTTATATGGCAAATGCTGTGCTATAATATTTATTTATATCATTGCTAATTCTCAAATCCACCCTTAAGATGCTAACATCTCACTTTACAGATAAAGAGTCTGAGGGTCAGAGAAGTGATGTGACAATGCTGGTAAGGAGCAGGAGTTGACATCCAAGTCCTGGCCCATATGACCCCACTCTGCCTCCATAGAACTGGAGTTAAGGTGTGCGGGCAAGTTGGGGTAGAGGGATGGCACAAAGACCAGCAAAGTCCTTCTCTCCCAGGGGACTCCACCCTTGGCCCCAGCGTCTCTGGCTTCTGTAAGATCTTCTGGGCAGAAACTTGTTCTCAAACAGCCATCTAGTTGCCTGCCTTATTGCTTTTTCTTTTCCCTTTTAAAAAAGTTCTTGTGCAAATTCTGCTCTTGCGGGTCAGAGATTTTGTCTGGGCCTGGGTCATCAGAGAGACAGAGAAAGAGGAGCCCTGGGGTGGGGTGAGAGGACGAGGGGCTGGGCCAGGCTCCTAGGGCAAGTCAGCCTGCCCTTGCAAGGCTTGTGGTGGGATTTAAAGGTTGGCTTCTTTCCCTAGTCTCCATTTGTTTCCCCTGCCGGGCAGGATGGCGGTGCTGAGAGGGCAGACCTTCCTCCGGGGACCTCCTCTGCCAGGTGAGAGAGCAGCCTGCTCCTCCAGGGCTCCCCGCCTTCAAAGTACCCTGTAGATCAATCCCCGGGGGCTTTAGTATATCCATCCCCACATCTTCCCGTGGTCCCTGTTTAGTCTGTTTGGGCTGCCGTAACAAAATACCATAGACTGGGAAGCTTATAAACAACAGAAATTTCTTTCTCACAGTTCTGGAGGCTGGGAAGTCCAAGATGAAGATACCAGCAGGTTTGGTGCCTGGTGAGGGCTTGCTACCTGGTTTATAGATGGCATCTTCTTGCTGTGTCCTCACACAGTGGGAGGGCAAGACGGCTCTCTGGAGTCTCTTGAATAAGGTTTCTAATCATCTCACAAAAGCCCCACCTCTAATGCCATCACCTCATGGGTTGGGATTTTAACATATGGATTGGGGCAGGGGTGGAGTACACACATTCAGACCATAGCGGTCCCTTCTCAGTAATCAGCCAGTCCCTTCAAATTGGGAACATATTTTAAATTGGGATCCCTTTAAAAATCAATTGAGGTGAAAGACAAGGAAAATTATACAACACTGATGAAAGAAATTGAAGAGGATACAAACAAATGGAAAGACATCCCATGGTCATGGATCAAAGCAATTAATATTGTTACAATGACAGTACTACCCAAAGCAATCTACAGATCAAATCCCTACCAAAATACCAATAACATTCTTCATGGAAATAGAAAAAAAAAATCGTAAAATTTATGTAGAACAGCAAAAGACCCAGAATAGCCAAAACAGTCCTGAGAAAAAAGAACAGGGCTGGAGGTATCACACTGCCAGACCTCAAAATATACTACAGAACTGTAGTAACCAAAACAAAATGGTACTTGTGTAAAAACAGACACATGGACAAATGGAACAGGATAGAGAACCCAGAAATTAATCCACGTATTTGTAGCCAGTTGATTTTTGACAAATATGCAAAAAATACTCACTGTGGAAAGGACAGTCTCTTTAATGAATGGTGCCAGGAAAACTGGATATCCATTTGCAGAAAATGAAACTAGACCCCCACCTCTTACCCTAGATAAGAATCAACTCAAGATGAATCAAGACCTAAAAATGTATAAAAAATTGCTCAACATCACTAATCATCAGGGAAATGCAAATCAAAACCACAATGAGGTATCATCTCACTCCAGTTAGGATTGCTATTACTAAAAAGTAAAAAAAAAAAATAACAAATGATGTGAGGATGCAGAGAAAAGAAAACTCATACACTATCGGTGGTGATGTAAACCAGTACAGCCACTATGGAGAACACTATGGAGACTCCTCAAGAAATTACAAATAGAATTATTATATAATTTATCCACAGGAAAGAAAATCATTATAGCAGAGAGACATCTGCACCCCCACATTTAGTGTAGCACTATTCAAAATAGCCCAGATATGAAATCAACCTAGTTGTCCAACAATAGATAAATGGATTAAAAAAAAAAGTGGTATATGTACACCATGGAATACTATTCAGCCATAAAAAAGGATGAAATCCTGTCATTGTAGGCAACGTGGATGGAACTAGAGGACATGGTAAGTGAAACAAGCCAGGAATGGAAAGTCAAACATTGCATGTTCTCACTCATATGTGGAGGCTAAAAAATGTTGATCTCATAGAAGTAAAAAGTAGTACAGAGGATACGAAAGGCTGGGAAGAGGGGGGGACGGTGGGAACAGGGAGAGATTTGTTGAAGCATACAAAATTATAGCTAAATAGGAGGAATAAGTTCTTGTGATCTCTACCACTATAGGATGACTATAGGTAACGATAATATATTACATAGTTTCAGATAGCTAGGAGGAGATTGTTGAATGTTTCCAACACAAAGAAATGATGAATGTTTGTGGTGATGGATATGCTAATTGCCATGATTTGATCACTATACATTACATGTATTGAAACATCACTATGTGCCCCATGAATACATAGAATTATTGTGTCAATTAAAAAAATTAAAAAATGAATTTAAACATTATAAAAATTACAGTAAATAATATAATAGCAGAGAGATACACAAAAATTGAAAGCATTCTACCCACCCTTTTTTCTTGCCCCATCCTATTCCCCAGGGAACCACTCTTAACAATTTCTTATTTATCCCTAAAATATGCCTACATATAGATAAGCATGTATAGTTACAAGTTCATTATTTGTGCTTTTAAAAAAATACATACAAATGGAACAATACGGTAACCATATTGTTTTGCAGCTTGCATCTTTATGCTTAATGTCAGATCTTTCTTTTTCATGTCAATGTCTACACATCTGCTCATTTTTTATAATGACTATTGTCTGTTGTAAAGGTATAAGTGATCGGTTTCTTTTTTGATGGATATTTAGGCTTCTCTATTGCAGACAGTGCTGAGATGAACAGCTATGTAGATTAATTGCAGCTGATTAATAATGTGTGTGTTTAAAATTGAATATATTTTCCCAAATTTCCTTTCAAAAACATCATAACAATTTACAATTCCACTGACAGTGTACAAGAATGCCCATTTCCTTATATTTGCACTAACACTGATATTATTAAACTTTTAAATCTTTGCTAATTTGATAGGTAAAAACTGGCATCTCATTTAAAAAATTTAAACCCCTTTAAGAGTGAAGCTGAGCGTATTTTTCTATATTTGTTGAGTATTTGAAGTTCTTTTTTTTCTTTTTTTGTGAACCCCATGATGTTGGCCTTTGACTATTTTGGGGCAAAGCTATTATTTTTCTCATTGATTTGTAGGAGCTCTTTGTGTATTAAGGAAATAAACATCTCAAATTCATTTTATTTTTTCCCTCACTACAAATTCCATGTTTGGAAAGATTTTGTTAAACGGTGGTTGTAAAGTTATTATTATAGTTCTTTCTCCATTTTCTCCCTCTGATCCAAGTGTACTTACCCTCAAAATGTTTATCTGCACAGATGGCCAATGTTTCTGCATTGAGTTGATACAATTCTAGCCAAAAGCAAAGCGTTGGAATTCTTGTTAATCCCAGAAACTTCACCATGGCTAAATGTAGGATATCTATTGGCTTTCTGAAATACTTCAAGTGGCTTGAGGAACCCTAGAGGCCTAGGGCCCTAGAGTGGGAGCCGCAGCCTTGGATTTTGCCCTTAGCTGTCACTTGCCTTGGCCAGCCCAGCTTGCTGGAGCCAGCAGTGTGGTCTGCACCTGCGTGCACCGCTCCATCCAGCTGCGGATTCTTCTGTTCTTCTGTTCTGGTGAGTGGGCTGAGTGTTTGCATGTTTTCCCCTTTGTTTATAAGCGCTTTTGGGTGTGCATCCTTCTTCCCTTCAGCAGAAGGTCCCTGAGGCAGGACTGAACCTGCCCTAGGTCAGGCCCAGTGGGACTTTACTGGGGGCTGAGGAGGGCGGTGAGGAGTGGGGCACAGGAGAGGCTCACTCTGAGAGACTCCCCGCCGGCCCAACCCTCTGGTCCATCCTCCAGCCTCTCTACTTCCTTGGAGAAATGCTCCCAGAGCCATGTCCTGTTCCTTTGAGAGTAGGTGTAGGCCCCTGGGCAGCTTGGGAGGTGGTGTGCAGAGCCCCAGATTGGGAACAGGGTGCTGGACACCAAATGTGGGCTTGTGTGTCCTAGAGAGGAGTTGGAGCATAGATGGGTGATGGGATGGGCAAAGGTTGGGAGGGGATGCCCTGGGCAGGGAGGTGGTTTTCAGGCTTCAACCTAAAGGTGGTGTCACTTGGGTGACACTGTCTGCTCCTAGTCGTGAAATGCGTGTGGGTCGGGGGAGGTAAGGGTGGTATCTGAGTGCTCAGATGTGGGCAGTGGGGAGACAGACGCCAGAAACCTGCCTCTGATTCCTGACCTGCCTGAGCCTCTGCAGCTGACTTAGAAGCTTCCAGGTTTGATTGTTTTTTTAACCCAGGGCTGACTTTATGAGACTGCCACATTCCTGGGGGATTGGCAAGTGAGTGTGATTAATGGGGCTGGCAGCAGGAGGCAGAGTCTGAGAAAGTCAACAAGAACTCCAAATGACACCCCTGGAACTCCAGACTCCCAGCGCTGTAGCCAGGTGTCCTGCGGGGGACTGGTCCCTCTGCTGAACCAGGATGCCCACCTCTGCGGGAAGGGAAGGGGAAGGAGACCCTGGGCTCTTGGTGGGGGACACATTCCCTTGCCTCTTCCAGTCAATGGCCCCCACCTCCCAGGGCTGGCTTTGTGGGCGTTAGGGCTTGGCCCTGCTCTCTGCCCTGGGGCGCAGCTCTCCTGCCCAGGTGGGGAATGCAAGGCTGGGAGGGAGTTGGGGCCGAGCCAGGCAGACCTGGGTCTGTCTCCTGAAAATGTGCCTTGGTGGCAAGTGACTTACCCTGCAATGCCTGAGGTTTTCTTCTTTCTTCCTTCTTTCTCTCTTCTCTTCTCTTCTCTTCTCTTCTCTTCTCTTCTCTTCTCTTCTCTTCTCTTCTCTTCTCTTCTCTTCTCTTCTCTTCTCCTCTTCTCTTCTCTTCTCTTCTCTTCTCTTCTCTTCTCTTCTCTTCTCTTCTCTTCTCTTCTCTTCTCTTCTCCTCTTTTCTTTTCTTTTCTTTTCTTTTCTTTTTTCTTCTCTTCCCTTTCTCTCTCTCTGTCTCTCTCTGTCTCTCTGTCTCTCTGTCTCTCTCTCTTCCTTCCTTCCATCCATCCGGTTTTCTTTAAAACAGCGCCGGCAAGATAACATAAAGACAGCGCCCACCTCCACCTTTCATTAAACATTATCTCCTTGACTGAATTTGCTCTGCCTGGAGCCCAAATGAGTCTCTGCAGAGGGAGTGAGAGAGAGTTGCCCCACCTTCCAAATGTTTTACTTTGGTCTGCAGGACAATTATCTCACTAAACATAGAAATCTACCTTGAGGATGGATGTGACTGGCACTCCCAAGCACATGCACGGTGCGACTCGATGGGTGCATTAGCTCCCATTTCCTCTATCCCGGTCCTCGTCGAGCCCATCACATCCAGACTGGGGGGACTCCAGTCCTGACACTCAGAATGTGGCAGTGAAAAGTGTGGCTTCAGAGCCAGGCAGACACAGGGCAAACCTGGCCCTGCCACATGGGAGCTGCCTCCGTGGACCAGTTCCACACCTGTGAATGGGGACCTGGCAGTGCCCACCTGCTCAGGCTGTGTGAGGATTGAGTCACAGCAGGTGTGCAAGTGCCTGCAAGGGCCTGGGGTCCCCGGTGGCTCAGTCCTTCTGCTCTCGCCTTCCAGGTGGTGCCACCCCCCCTTCCCAGACAGGCCCCTCTGGGTATGTCTCTAAGTGATTTTTCTCATCTATAAAATGCTCGGGTTTTGAAACCCCTTTCGGCCCTGCAGCCTGATGGCCAGTCTCTGCCACTGACTCTGGCCTGGGCTGTCCAAGTCCACAATCAGTTTAGCAGGTTCAAGCAGTGAGCTCAGGCTGAGAACTGAGGACGATGTAGTGTTTTGGTGGGAGAAGGGTCAGGAAGGCCTGGGACACAAAGGAGCTGTGGGCCTCCCACTGGGGAGGGAGGAGGTGCTTCCTGGTAGTTGACATGGGTTGGGGTGTGTGGGGGGGGCTGACTTCATTGGTGGGGGGCAGGTGTCTCCCAAAATAACAATTGTCCCATTTTCTGATTTTTCTGGAGCTGGCCCAATTGAAGCATTGTCTGCCCTGGAACTGCCAGGACAGTGTGTGTTGGGGGTAGATGCGACAAAATGCAGCCCTTGATGGGGCCATAAGACAAAGGCTTCTCAATTTCTGTGCTGCTGCTTAGGGATTTCTTTATGCCTCTGCCATCCATGAAATCAAGGGCTTCTTTCTAATTCATTCTTTCAAGCACTGTACTGAGCTAGACCCAGGAGACTGTGCTCTAGGCCCAGAGACTGGCCCTGTGCTGGGTACCAGACATAAAGTGAAAACCAGACATGATTCCCACACCCCTCACCCCAAAGCCCACAACCCATGGTGCAATGTGCAATGCAGGGAGAGATAGGGGCTGCTTGTTCTGCCTGGGGTCGGGGCAGCAGGAGCTCCTCTGCCAAGGAGGGCTTGAGCCTGCACCAGAGACCAGATGGGCATCAGTGCGGTCCCCAGAGCAGGGACAGACACCTGTAGGCTGCAGTCCCACTTGTGCAAGCTCTGAGAGGCATGAAAGAACACAGGTGGTTGTAGAACTAGACGTGGCATGATGTAGCCAGAACCTTGGGGACAAGGACAGTGGGACAGATGAGATGGAGATGCTTATCTTGAGGGTCACATCACCAAGGACTGGGGGTCCTTTCTGAGGAGTTTGGACTTCGGCCTGTTGGCATCGGTCCCAAACCCAGCTGTCTACGGGGACCATGGTGGGAGGAGAGAGCGTGAAGGTGCCAGTGCAGAAAGAGGCTGCCCTGGGGAGAGCGGGCCTCGGGAGAGCTCTAGCTGTTGTCCCAGGTGGGAGGACAGACCTGGTGTAATATATTATCCAACCCTCTTTCAGAGAAGCCAGAAATATGGATTTTTATGTGGGCACATTTATTTTTAAATATTGGCAACTAACTTAAGTTTAACAATGAAACAAAACACATGGCTCAGGCCTAGCAGGAAAGGTCTGCGATCTGGGTTTGGCACCAGTGCACTGGTGTGTGACTGCTGCCCCGGCTAGGAGGGAGGTGCCCATAGGTTCTGGCGGGGAGGGATTGGGTCAGGGTTTGCTCCTCATCGGGGTGTTCTGGGGATGGCTGTAGGGAGGGCCAGAGTCTGGGGTGGAGGAGAGACCAGTAAGGAAGCTAGTGTCAAAATCTCGTTCTTCTTGACTCATTCATTTAACAAATGTTTATTGAGCATGTGCTGTGTGCCAGGCACTGTTCCAGGCACGTGCTATTAAGGGAGGCCCAGCCTCACTTTCCTCACCCCCAGGCCAAGGTTTAGGCTGATTGTGCTGTGCCTTCCCAGCCTCTGTCCTTTCTCTGCAGGCTCCAAGGCCACACTTCACAGTCCAGGCCAGATCTGCTCTCTGCAGGGCCTCCTGAACCCCAACCCAGCCTGTTTTCTGGGTTTTGCTCCTACTGCAGTCACACTCGGTCCTCTTCTCCTCCTCTGCACACTAGTCCTTCAGCTCCTGGGTGCAGCAGAAGAGGACTCATCCTGTCCTCAGCTGCCTTGGTGGGAAGGAAGGAAATCGGCAGAGCTTTCACTCTGGATCATGTGTTCATGCCTCTAGCTGAGAGCCAGCCTACGTCTATGCTGATCCAGGAGCCCTGGGGGACACAAGGTCCCTGTCTTCAAGGCATGCCCAGGGAAAGGGGAAAAAGCCCTGTCCACCACCAACAGCAAAACCACTCAATGCTCAGAGGATGGTCCCCATGAGCCTTTGAGGGCCGTGGGAGCGTAGAGATGCCATTCTTAGTGCTGGGCACTTAACCTTCATGGTCTCACGGAAGCCTCACCACAGCGCATTAAGATCAGCCCTGCTGTGGTCCCATTTTTACAAATGAGGAGACTGAGGCTCAGAGAGTTGAATAAACTATCTGAGATTGCATAGCTGCCAGCAGCAGCACATTGATTTGACCCCAGGGTGGTTGCCTGCAAAGCCCATTTCCTTCGTGGATGAGGGGCACCGCACCCGGGCTTGGGGGACCCAGCCCGAGGTGGTGGTGGGGGTGACCATGCCTTTTCCTCCCTCCCCTTTTCAGTGTGTGGCAATTTCAGGAGAAAGGTGTGAGAACTGGGGAAGAGGGGCGCTGCTGGGGGGCATCCCCAGTGGGTATCCGCCGAGGGTGTCTCCAGGATGGGGAGTTTTTCCAGGGTGACCGACACAGCAGTGCGATAACACCTGGCCGCTGGCACATGGCCCCTGCCCCTCTCTCCGGTCTCTGACTCCATGGCTCAGGCCTCTCTTCTCCCAATGTATCCCTCCTTCTCCTTCTAGACAAAGATAGCCCGACGTTGTGAATGAGCATGGACTAGGAGCCAGCGTCTGCTAACTCACATGTGACCTCGACGCCAGGCTGGTAAAATGGGCATAAGCTCTGACTATCCTGCAGGGCTCTAGTGGAGGTCAAACTGTCGAAGATTACAGAAGGAAACCTCCAGAAAAAGTATGAGGCATGAGCCATTCATTCATTCAACAAGTATATTTTGAGCACATACTCTGTGGCAGGCCCTGCTCTGGATTTTAGGGGTACAGTTCTGAGGGAGACACACACAACTCCTAGCTGCATAGGGCTGACTGTCTGGAGCGGGAGGCGTTAAGTAGCCGTATGGATAAATAATTAAGTACGTCCGACAAGGCTGTTTAACCGAGACTGAACGTGGTACTGAACGTGGGGTGTGCAGGTTTTCCTGAGGCGGGGGATGGATTTAAGCTGGATGGCGGGGAGTTGGCTGCACAGGGCTGGGAAGGGGCCCCAGGGCGTGTATACAAAGCACCAATGTGGGGCACAAGCCAAAGGCGTGCAACAGGGCAACGTGGGCTGGGGGAGGCCAGATTGGGCATGGCCTTGCAAAAGGGGGCTGGTGAAGGATTTATCTCTATCTCTAGTACTTTGCTCTTTCACCTGGGGCCCGGAGCTTCTCCCTGCCTTCTTTGCCCTCGGTATCCATTCTGCATGGTGAGAAGTTGGGTCTGGGGGAGGTCTCAGCCCCCTTGCCCTTCCCAGGCAGAAGGGCAGCTGATTGAAAGCAGATGTCTTGCCCTGGTGGGGCTGGGCGGGAGTGGTGAGGCCGTGGTGGGCCTGGCTCCCCATTGCTGACCTCAGACCTGCACCGCTGGCATGTCCAGCCCGCAGACTCTCTGTCAGCAAAGCCGCATCCGTCCTGCAGAGAGACGGTCACTGTGGCTGCCCGCACCCCCAACCCAGCAATTTCCCTGCCACAGTGAGAAACCTCCCGTATTCCTGGGCCAGGGCCCAGCCTTCTCCAATCGGGCCTGGAGCCCTGGCTGGGAGAGGGAGAGATGCCAACTAGGTTCTTGGAAAGGCGCAAGGCTGGAGGAAGTCTCTGTGACCCTCGCCTGGCTCCCCAGCACACCTGCACCGGCACAAGGCCAAATGAGGCCACCTTGTCCCACTTGCCATGTCCTAGGCTCTGCACTAAGTGCTTTCCATCCTCCCACTTAACCCTCACAACGGCTCCATGAGGCCCAGTGTTAGGGAAGTGTGTGACTGAGGCTCAGAGTGGGCACCTCGTCACACAGCTGGGAGGTGCGAGCTGGGATCCGAACCCAGCTTGTCAGCCTCCGAAGGTGTGACCCCTGTGGTACTCTGCAGTGGGGTCCTGCCTGTTGCTCCTGTCCCTCTCAGGTACTCCCTGTGCCCGTTGGTCCTGAGGGAGCCCAGGTCAGCTCCAGGCTGCTCGTGTCCCCAAGGCCCCTGGAGGTCTGCGTCTTGGCACAGGGCACCAAGATGGACCCAGAGAGTGTTAGAGCACCCTCTGGATTGGGAGAGCCTGAGCTCCGGACACTGTCAGTGGCAGTGTGCTTGCTGCTGAATTAGTTTGGACCACGCCCAGGGGTCCCTTCACAGAGGGGAGCTACCCCCAGGAACCACCTTCCACGTCCCTCCCCTTCTAGGGCGGCTGCCTCCACTCTGCCAGGCCTGCATGCTCCCCAACCCCCACTGCGGACCTGGAGCATCCAGCAATCTCCACGGTGTTCCTGGAGACCATCTTGTGTCCCTCAGCAACCCTGGAGGACCCCTCCCTGACTGCTCCTTACTCTGAGGCCACCCTAGAAGTGCTTCGTCTTTCCCCTGCTCCTCCAGGGCTCCCCAACTCCTCCTGCAGACCTGCCTGCCTCCCCGCTAGCCTAGTTTCCCTGGTCTATTTTCCCCACTTCTGCCCATCCCAGCATCTCTGCCTCATCCCCATCCTGTCAGAGAGATCCTTTTGCTCTCAGTCAACCAGTCAGTCAGTCAACAAGCATTCATTGAACCATGTCAACATACCGGCTGAGAGCTCAGACTCTGGAGCCAGGTGCCTGGAGACACAGAAATGCAGCCCTCTCAGCCCTGCTCCCAGAGCATAAAGAGCAAAGGCAAAGGCTCTACCGCTGGATCCAGGCTTGACTTTGGCTTTTCCCTGTTGTACAGTTTCTAAGAAGGAAAAAAAAAAATGTGGCAGGATGTTTCACTGAACCACTTTTCTCTGTTCTGTGTGAGTCACCTTGGTGGTCCTGGGGCAGGGGGATCAGCACTGAGGCTTACAAGGGGGAGGGGGCTGGGGATGGCAGAGGGGTTCTGGGGACTTTCATACATAGAAGAATAATGAGGCCATTTGTGTTTTGGAATCTGGAAAGGAGAAGTAGCCCCAACCCCAGTGTGGGTCCCTGGGGAAGAAACAGGACTCAAGCTCTGCTCCAGTCTGTGGGATGGACTCAGAGTCCACAGCAAGCCCAGCGTCAGGGGAACAGCCACACATGGGCATGCGCAAGCCGCGAGTGCGGATAGTAACCCCCTGTGCAGGACAGAGCATGTGGTAGCCCTCAGTCACCTTGTCCATCGTTGGAGTCATCCCCTGGAAGGTCCATGTGGCCTGTGTGGCACTCGGGTTGGCACAGGACCAGCTTCCTCCTCCTGACCACGTGGCACCTCTCGGTGGGAGCTGGTTGGTGCTCCGGTTCTCCTGGCTGAGATGCAGAAGTTGGACCTTCCACCTCCCCCTTTCTGAACACGTAAGACCTGGAGGTTCCTGGGAAATGCAAAGGGAGAGGAAGCTTCAAGAGGAAGGTATATTTTTCTTTCAAGTATAATAAATCGAATCTGGATGGTTTTCATTAAAACTACAAAGTCAAAGAAGTGCAATAGTATTTGTACGTCCAGTGTCCGCTGCCACTCACGGTGGGTACGGAAACGACAGCTCCTATTTCTTACCAGCTCAGTGTGCGCCGGGTACCGAGTCTCCCATACATATTACATATATTTTATTTAATCTTCACAACAAGGTAGGTGCTTTTGTCACCATTTTATAGATGGGGAAACTGAGGCATAGGGACATTTACCAATTTTCCCAAAGTCATACAGCTAGCAAAGCTCTGTGACTTATAACTCACATATCTTCCACTCCAAAGTCCTTCAACCACAGATCTCACCCTACTGCTGTGTCTGGGGGTTCACTGAGGATGTGGGGACCCCAGGAGGTATAGCCTGCAGCGAGAAGCCCTGGGATCCAGAGGCCCAAGGCCTGAAGAAATGGTGGGGCCTCTGTCAGGTGCCTGTCTCCTGAAGCAGCTGGATTCCATTACAGTGTGGACAGCAGTTTTTAGAAAGCCACCTTCTCCCGGCTGCAGAGGAACAGGGTGACCACAGCCAGTGAACCCTGGGGCCCCTCGAGTTCCCACTGCCCGCCCGGCAGTGTTTCACAAACCCGTTGACGTTGACAGGGCAGCCTGTGTGGAGAGCGCAGGAAGCCCGGGGGCCCTGTGGTCTGCCGGCATTGCTCAGAGTTTCCGGGGCTGAGCTCCTCCTGCAGGGCCCTCCTCAGGGCTCTGCCAGGCCAGTGCCCCTGCTCTGGTGTCTTTGTGGGCCCTGTCTGGCTCTGAGATAAGTGCCACTGACTCCAGGGCCCCTGAAGGGCCAGGAAGGCCCCATCCTCTGGTGCTGAGCCTTGGGTTAGCTGCTGAGGCCCTGGCGATGGCCCCAGGGTGTCCAAAGGTTTCTTGGGACCAGCACTACCAGGTGGGCCAGGGACAGTGCCACTTCCAGTCAGAAGAACACTCAGAGCCCACACTAGTGCTGCCACCTCAGGCAGGTATCTTACCTCCCTCAGTCCCTCCCCTGGTCTACCTCACAGGGCTGTTATAAGGTCCTTGGCAAACAGGAAAACACCCTGCCGGTGTTGGCGGCCCTGGCAGGGTCTGACCTTGGGCCTGCCCCTAGCTGATCCTCCCATCTCACAGCTCTGCCCGGAGACAGAGACTGGACTTACAGGTTTCGGAAGAGGCGAAAGGCATTCCAGGTGGAGCGCGGCCCGAGCCGGGGCACAGAGTCAGGCACACACAGGCAATGAGCTCATTGTGCCAGGAACGGTTCTAAATGCTTTACACATATTAACTCACTTGCCTCTCAGCATCCCTATTAGGTAGGTATTAGCTTGCCCCATTTTACAGATGAGGCAATGGAGGCCCAGAGAGGTAAAGTCACTTATTCAAGTTCACACAGCTAGATGTAGGAAGCCAAGATTTGACTCTTGGCAGTCAGAGATGAGCGCATGAGTGGAGGCAGGGGTGGTGGGAATGGAAAGGGTGGGAGAAACGCCAGGGACAGGGCCACATCTGCCCTGTCCCCTGCTGCGAGGCCAGTGCCCAGTGCAGTGCTAGGCACCTAGCAGGTGCTCAAAACGTGTTCCTGAAACATGCACTCTGCAGACAGTGCACTGGCTTGCTTGCTTGGAGACACTGACGTTTCACACGACAAAGAGGTGTTAGAATCGCTGCCTCCACCTTTGGGCTGAATCAGGCCTTCCAGGGGCAGTAGACTCCTTTCCAGTGGGACTGTGGGACCCCATTGGCAGGAGGGCCCCCAGTGAGCAGGCAGGAATTTTAAATAGCTTCTTAATCTCCCTCTGGCCCCCTCCTCTTAGGCCCAGCCTCTCCTGCCTTCCCTCCACTGTGACGCTGGCATCTCTGACTCCTTCCTTCCCTGAGGAGTGTTTGGGGGCCAGAGCAGGGTGAAAGGTGGTCGAGCCAGGAGTCTGGGGAGAGGCAGGCAAACTTGGAGGACAACGTTTGCTGCCGGCAGAGGCTGCTGAGAGACCAGCCTGTCTGCAGGGCTGGTGAGAAAGGAAGCTTCCTACTCTGTGGCATTTAGACCCCACCAGGAATGTGGCTTTGGGCCAGGATCCCTCTGGGCAAGAAAGGATGACTCGGCAGAAAGAGTGTCCTGGCCCCCGCAGGATAACTGGAGCCGCTGCTCTGGGGGCTGGTGCCCAGTGGCAGGGCTGGAGAATTAACGACCCCTCTTGCCTCTGCCTCATCTCTACCCTCCCACACCTCTCCCCTTGCCCCAGACCTCCTGAGATGCTATTCTCGGGGCTGGGGTTTTAAGACCCTCAGAGTGGCAAGGACTGGTCTCCTCCACCGACTTTCAGACAGTTGGGAGGGGGCTGGGGCTAGAATTGATAAGTGGTGAGGGGGAAGCCGTCGGCCTTGGGGCCCCCCAGGCCTGCCAAGGGCAGGAGCCCGGCACCAATGGGGGGTGGGGACATGGGGTAGCGGACGGAGCTGGGCCAGGCTGGGCCCAGGGGAATTCCAGCCCAGGAGAGCCAATTGGAAACACATGTGTTTAGACAGGCATGGAACCCACAAAGCTGCTTCTTCCAGCCGAGCTTCCCAAGGATTAAGGATTTCAGGAATCCGGGGAAATGTGTCTTTGTCACCAGAGGCACCTCATAGCACAGACCAGTCACCTCCAGTTGGTGCCAGCCTCCCGCCCACGTGCACCCGAGGTCCTGAGCAGAAGTGGATGATGACCGTGGTGGTGAAAATGATGACCTTGTCATAGTTGGGCGACTGCGGCTGCTGCCACCATTTATTGTTTCCCAGACATCCTCCTAACCACTGCGACCTGTTTAATCTCATATTCCACACGGCAACCTTATAAGGTAGGTAGGTATAGCATTGCCCTCATTTTCTAGAAAGGAAACGGCCTTGCAGAAGGGTGCATAGCTTGCCCAAGGTCACCCTGGTTGTGAGTGGCAGGACAAGCTTCTAAATCTGGGCTCTTAATTGCTCTGCTTGGTCCTCCTGTATCCCTGGGAGGAAGGAAAAGGGGCAGAGTTCCTGTGGCTCTGCCTCCTCCCCTGGGTGCCATGCAGCAATTGAGGGCCATCGGGGTTGGCCTATGGAAACATTGACCCCTTTCTAGGAGACATTGCAACATTGGTGGTTTTCTGTGCAATGCAGCATAGGGTGCTCGGGTCTGGTGAGCAGTGAAGATCCTGGCATTTGGGCCTAGAAGACATGAGCCTGTCTCCTGACTTAGCAGCTATGTGACTTTGACACTTCCTTTTGTCTCCCTGGATCTTGGTTCCCTCACTGTAAAATGGGAGAGAAGAATACAACTTTCTCTCCATCACCGGCCCCTGAGATGAAATGCAGACCCTGAGTCCATTGCAGCCAGGGGCCAGGCCAGGGAGAAAGCGGGGGTGGTGCGGGGGGCTTGAGAGGGAGGAGGTGAGGGAGGGGGCAGAAGGGAGTGTCAGGGGCTGGCATGACACTGCTAGGCTCCTGGGTCTGGAGAGAGGCTGCAGAGATCAGGATTTCCTTTCATGATGGATTATGGGACAGCTACTTTGCATTAATCCATCTGCCTGATGGAGGTCACCTAGGGGTGACCCAGGAGCCTCCGGTGAGGAGGCAGAGCAGAATGGCTGCCTCTTCCCAGGAAAATCCCTGGGCAAAACTGCTCTAGGCGCCAGATGACAGCCAGTTTCCTGCAAGTGCCCTGTTTGCTGACTTCTTCTGTCCTGCTCTAACCTGGCTTCTGTTAGTTGACTGGTTCCTGTTGCCTCGGCAACAGAGCAATAACGGAGGTGGCTGCGAATGGCTATGTTAGATCACTTAATTATCACAAGCAGGCACTGCCAAACAGGGGTGGTTACAGCTGTGTTAGACTTAGTCACTGCCTGCACCCAAATGTGGCTGAGATGGTCGTAAACATGCAAGAAATAATAGACCCCAACAGATATACCTTGGTTGATTGAAGAGCCTTTGGAATTACGAAGATTATTACACTATGTCCATTACAGTTTTATTGCTGATGCTATTTTATTATATTCAAAACCTGAGCAAACCAGTAATTGACATAGGATATGTGTGGCCAGGCTCCCTCCTAGTTACCCCATTCCTCAAACTCCTTATAAGCTTTTATCAATAACAGCAGGTCTGCAATGTTTGTCATTATGGCTCTCTCCTGGAACATCCTGTAGTGGTAATTTTTTGGAAACATCGTTTGGTTCGTAATCTCTTAGCAACAGCACTTTGAGGGCTGACAGCCGATGTATAATCCCAGCAAGATGATTGTGACTCGTGGGCAAACAAACCCACAGCAGCCAAGTCCCGGGCACTCTCTGATTACGGGTTTAATTGTTTTAGGTCATTGAACATCACGGGCACCCACAGCGGGTCAAACTTGCTTTGTTATCTGTCTGTGAGCATTTAGCCCGGCAGCCACACACCCAGGGCCCCAGAGGACTCTCGGAGTCACCGAGTGCCGCGGGCATCACAGACGGGGGCTGGGGGTGGGGTGCGTTCATTTTCCTCACACTGTGTGTGTGCCTGGCACTTCCTCTCATCGCATCCTCACAGGCCCCTGCGCAGCAGAATTCCAACTGTCCCGCCAGGCTCCAGGTGAGGAAGCCGCCGCTCAGAAAGGTGCCGTCACTGGCAGGATAGATACCCAGGCCTGCCAAGCCCACGGCCTTCACCCTTTCTGCTCATTCTGAGCCAACACCCGCTCCTGCCGGCCAGCTGGTCTTCACTGGGTGCTGGGTCTCCCTGAGATTCTGCTCCCTAGCGGAGCACCGGAGGGTCACTGCCACAGACCCATTCCGCAGGCCACAGGCCACACAGGCAGTGTATACCTCCGGCGCTCACTGGGGGGTGGGGCCTGCCTGTTGTCAGGGTTCGAAACTCCCCTTTGATTCCAATTCTTTCTGCCTCTCCCAGAGGTTGAGACCGTGATTTTCCATCTTTGTGGGGTGGGAAGAAAACTTTTTAAAACATTGTTGTCCCTGTTTACAGATCAGGAAATGGAGGGTGAGTGTGATTGGATGACGTGTTGTAAGTCACAGAAAACAGGTTCTCACTGTGACAGCCGCAGCCCACCCCTCCACCCCACAGCACAGGTGGATGGGCCGGGACACTCTTGAGGCTTGTGCTGGGCCTCACTTACGTGGGCCCCTTCCAACACCCTACAAATCTATTCAGATGGTCACACATCTTTGTAAAATTTGCAAAAATAAGATATTTTCATATATTTTTTCTAAAGGAGCACCTCTTCCAGTTGTATAAACCTCAGTTTCTGAAGAACCTGGATCTGCCCTGTGCATAAGTATATACCTTGAACATCCTACCTAAAAATGTACCCTCCCTTCCAGCCCCGTCCCCTGCTTCATTTTTTTCTGCTTAGCACTTGTCACTAACACGCCATGTATTTTATATATGAATCTTACTGGTTGTAGATTGTAGGTGCCACTCAACAAGTGTTTTTGGGCGAATGAACGCAACCTTGTCCTTATGCCTAAAACAGTACTGCATAGTAGATAGAACGTGATTTTTCCATACTATAGACGAAGACGTGAAAGGTGACGTGCTCAAAGGCACCCACCAACAAATCCAATCCCCTTTGTACGTTCTGAGCTGCCTTTGAATTTGGCCATGTCTAGGTTTCCTCTAGTCGTGACACTGTCATTTACTCACAGATTGGACATCGTCCCACTGGTGTTTCATCCATGACTTTTCTCTCCTTCGACAAGTTTCCCTTTCCCCAAAAATCTTATCAGCCACCTCCCAAATATCTCTCCAACTTAATCACAGCCTTCTCCACAGTCCACCCTCCCTTGGCCCCCTGGTGTCTCCCTGTCCCCGGCTGTTGCCCTCACAGCTTCCAGAGGCCAATCTGATCCGATCAATCTGCTGACCAATCTCCTTCTGGAATGGGCTCTAGGATCTTGCCCTTGGATCCTCATTTCTTAGAGATCATATTTGAGTGAAATCCCCAGCCAGCCCCACAAGGCCCATGCTGCCTTTTTTTTTTCCCCCAGTTTCTCAAACTCACTGTCTCCTTCCTGACTCAGAGCCTTTGTACATGCTCCACCCGCTTCTGGTGCCAGAACTTTCTTTATGTCATCTTTCCCTCCCCACCTACTTAATTTTTACTCACCCTTCTGGGCTCAAAGCCAGCATTACTTCTTCGGGGTTACCTTCCATGCCCTCCCAGCCTGGATCAGAGCCCCTATGAACTGTCTTCACAGTTCCGTGTGTGTCTCCGTTCAGAACTGATCACACTCGTCATTCAACAGCCAACTGGGAATCATTTGTTTGTTTGTTTCATCTGTTGTTGCCCACACCCCTCCCACACACACACCTTCCTCCCCAGCCAGAGACCTAATCTCACAGAGGGCAGGGATCACATTTGTCTTGCTCCCCGCGGTATCTCTGTTTTGTTTGCTTGGTTTAAGGGATAAAGATATTTATTTGTAACTCTCAGAAGTGAGTGTTCCATATTGGCAAGCAGCAGCACTGCATGTGGCTATTTGGGGACCCAGGTCCCTTCTGTGCTGTGGCTTGTCATCCTTAGGAGTTGAGGCTGGGTCACTGCCACATCTGGGTTGGAACCAGCAGGAAGGGAACAGGTTTTCTGGGTCTTGGTTTGGTTCTAGTTATCTATTACTGAATAACAAACCAACCCCAAAAATTTAATGCTGTAAAACATCAACCAGTTCATTATCTTCACAGATTTGGTGTGTCTGCAAGGAATTCTGGGGAATTTGGACAGAACACAGGGAGGATGGCTTTTCTCTCTGCTCTACAATGTTTGGGTGTCAAGGGGACACTCGAATGACTGGGGGCTGAAACGTCCAGAGGCACCTTCACTCACCTGGCACTTGGCTGGAAGACTGGGCTTGGCTGGGCCTGTATCAGAGTATGGACATGTGGCCTCCCCACCATGGTGGCCCCAGGGGGGTTGGACTTCTTTTATGGTGGCTCACACTCCATGAACGAGTGTGCCCAGAGAACAAGATGGAAGCTGTGTGGCTTTCTATGCCCTAGCCTCAGAAGTCACACTGCTTCCCACAGTACTCTTGGCTGAAGACTGCCCAAGTTCAGGGGGAAGGGCCATAGACCTCCACCTCTTGATAAGAAGAGAGTCAAAGATTATGTGGTTATATTTTTAAAACCATTACAACCGGAGGAGTATGTGCCAATGCCAGTTTTACTCACATGCCACCAGTGAGAATGCAGTCACAGGGCCTCACCTAAATGCACAGGGCTGGAAAATGCTGTCTCTAGTCAGGCCGCCATGTGCCGGCTTCAACTCCAGCACAAGGGCAGAAGGGAGAATGGATTTTAGTGGAGTGTTAGCAATCTGCCACAGTCACACCTCAGGCCACCGAATATCTGTGTGTCTCCCTCTTCCCACACACGCAATACACTTCTCCTAGGGGAAAAACCAAAGTCCCAGTGACAGCATCCACTGCAGCGTGTTTGTTGAACAACTGACGGGACGTTTGCAGAGCATGCGTCCAGCCCATCCATTGTGAAGACAAAGTGAACAGAGACGATCTTCCATTTCTTAAGGTGGGCTAGTTCTAAGTGGGGAGGCGAAATCAGGTAGTCTCTGGCCTGTTAGGAGTGGAGAGAAATCTGCTTGTCCCTTTGTCTTGGTACTTAATTCAATCACTTACAAAGTAGGAAACATCAATAAATGTTAATTGAAAAGAATACTTATCTCGCTCGGCATCCAAAATTAATTCCACATGGATCAAAGAGTCACGTGTAAAAAATAAACACCTAAAATGCTAGGGGCAAAGCATTGGTGCAGACAGTCAAAGAAGGTAAAACCCAATGCCAGTAATGCTATGAGAAGAAGTTTTCATGTGGGGAGACAGGAACACTCTCTCTCATACATTGTTGATAGGTGTTTAAGTTGATCACTTTTAGGGGGAGGATTTGGCAATAGCTTTTGAGATGTCAGCTGTTCAATACCCTTTTATCCAGAAACTCCTCTACCAGGTATTTATTCTACAGATATGCAATAAACTCACAAGTGAGCAAAACTATATGTCAAGAATGTTCAATGCAGGCTTGTTTAGATTGCAAAGTGATTGAAAACCACCTAAATGCCCATCCATGGAGACATTAAATAAAGTAGAACCCCATACAGCTGTTAAGAAGAATAGGGTAGATTTGTTAGTATTCACACGAAGAAATGTCCAAGAACACTGATAACTGGAAACAAAAGGCAGGTTGGAGAACAGTGTGGATATTATAATTCCACTTGTGTTAAGAAAGAAAACAGCTGGGCATGGGGGCTCCCACCTGTAACCCCAAGTACTCGGGAGGCCGAGGCAGGAGGATTGCTTGAGGTCCAGAGTTCCAGACCAGCCTGGACAACCTAACAAGACTCCGTCTCTATAAAAAAATTTTTAAAACTTAGCCGGGTGTGGCACCCACCTATAGTCCCAGCTACTCAGGATGCTGAGGTGGGAGGATTGCTTGAGGCCAGCAGTTCAAGGTTGCAGTGAGCTGTGATTGTGCCACTGCACCCCAGCTTGGGTGACTGTGCTAGACTTCATTTCTTTAAACAAAAAAAAACAAAAAAGGAAAACAAGTGAATATAATTCATATGTATAAAAAATACCTGAAAAATTTTATAGAAAGTTTTAACAGTGGTTACTTCAGAGGGAGCGAGTTCAAGGTTAAGGTAACAGAAGGGTTTTTACTTTTGGTTTATACCATTCTCCTGGGCATGGATTGTAATCACTTTGGTAGGAGAATCAAAGTCACAATGGTGATTACTTCTAGGGAAGGAGGGAAGAGGATGACAGAGAGGTTAGGGGACACTTTAACTATATTTATAGTGTTATATTTCCAAAAGAGATTGAAATGGTGAAAATGGTAAGTTTTATGCTAGTATATTTTGCCACAATAAAAAAGAAAAAAGAAATTCAAGCAAATGTGGCAACACGTTATGAATTGATAAGCTGGTTGGTGGGTATGAGGGTGTTCATTATATAATCCCTTGTGCTTTTCTGAATATTTGAAACATTTCACAACTTTAAAAAAAAGTTTCTTATAAAGGATTCATTCAATATAATAAGACAAAATAACTTCAAAAGACACCAGAAAAATGAAGCAAAAGGAAATGTGGCTAACACTGCATGCAACAGAGGAGAAAACAAGCAGCTTGGTAAATTTAATCACCTCATAGGAGGTATGGAAACTTCCTGCTTCCCATTTTAAGCTCTAGGATGCATCTCAGCTGTAAGAAACAGGAGAGACAACTGTCGCTTAGAAAAGCGCAATTTAGAAAAGTGCAATTTACCAATCCAGCACTGAGGTGGGATTTCGGTGCTGGGAAGCTGAGGCAGGTGAACAGTCAGGAGCCTGTTGCTCCTGGGGAAGGCGAGAGGACTTCCAGGATCTCAAGGGTTTCAGCAGCGTGGGAGAGAAGGAGGCTGGACTGATTTATTACAAGCTCCAGGAGGGCCTCTGTGGGCAGAGGAGTGGGACAGGATAAGGAGCTGTCCGCTGGGCAGGGCAGGTGCTCCTTGCAGACCTCTGGCCAAGCCCTGGTTCTCTGTGCTGGGCCCTCCTTTTGCACTGGGTGCTGGTGAGTGAAGATGCCTTCAGACAGTTCAGCCTCCAACCATTTGAGTCTTCCCACCCCGCTTGGACTTCACCTCTCTGCCCCTTCCCCGGCTCTTGCCCTGGAGGAGAGCTGGAAAAGCAATGGGAGAGGGTGGGATCCCCCCCCCCCCGCAGGCATTCACACCCTTCTCTTGGCTCCCTTCCCGGCACAGGTCACAAGCAGGCCCTTAATCTGCTGCACCTGCAGTTCTTTGATCCATTTTGGTTTCCTTTCTTTGAAAAACACTGACCACAGTGCAGTCTTGACTCTGATGCTTTGAAAACCCTCTTCCTGTAACTGTGTGATGCTGTGATGTGGGTGATAAAGAAATAAAGGGCAGAGGTCTGTGGGTCTCACCAGGGCCTTTGTTATGGGCACTGGAGGAGGATGTCGCAGACCAGCTGACAGAAGGTGGGGCCAGCCCTGGGTTGTTGGTGGTGGGGGCAGGCGCTGCTGCTTTCCAATAATCATGCTGCCCAGCTGCCCTGGGTGTCCTGGGGGGCCATGAGCTCCCTCTCACCTAAACGCTGCTGGCCAGGGTGCATAGATGGGTCCCCACACTGGGGGATGTGTGCTCCGTGCTGCCAAGTTTCCTTCCAGGTGGGCCCACGATTCTAGGAAGAGCTGGGCTGCCTGGTCCAGCTAGCTCTCTGCCCCTCCACCCACCTTACATTTTCCCTGAGGGCAGATCCTGGGCTCCATACAGGCCTGATGCTGCTGCTATCGAGAGGGACTGAGAGGCCAGGCACACTCCCTCCCATGGCCGCAGGCTCGGGGTGTGAGTGTGCGTGTGGAGGGAGGGCTTCTGGGTTCCAGCCCCTGCGAGGACTCTAAGACCTGCTGAGCCAGCCTCTCATCAGTGCACTGTTCTGATGTCCAGGCTTTCTGGGGCTGGTGTCTGGCTTCACAGTGGCCCTGATTTTGTGTTCCTGTTGCTAACTCTTAGAAACCAAATGCTGGCAACCAGCCTATGCATGCCAGGTTCCAGGCTTCATACATTTCAAATGTGGAACAACCAAAACAAATGCACGCTCACCACCTCTCTTTTACAGAGAAGGGAACTGAGGCACAGAAAGGTTGAGTGGCCCATCCAGCATCCCCAGCTGGGAAGGATGGAGTCCGGATTGGATCTCTTCCTACTTCCAGTCTTCCCTCCAACTTTTCTACCCTGCTCTGCTCCCTAGGAGGCTGACCTGTGAGGACTGCACCCCTGGGTGCCCTTACTTTTTGTCTTGACCACTGGGGAGCACCAACAGCTTATGGGAGGCAGAGAGGAGAGTGAGCTGGGCACCTGCACCTCCTGCGGGGTAGCCACAGCCTGGCTACATCCCTCCACAGAGGCCACAGCTCCTGCCAGGTGGCCCTCTCAGCTCCAGAGCTCTCTGCAGTTCTGGTGACCTCCCTTGGCCCTATTAGGCGCAGTGGTGGAACAGCCCGCTGCTATGAGTCCAGGTTCCTGCAATCCTTTCCTACACCCCACTCAGACCTTGGACAACAGATTCTTTATCGAATGCTCTTCAAACCTCTCGATTTGAGAGTGTCGTCTGCTTCCTGCTGGGACTCTGCCTGCTGCATGCCATCCAGCCAGCTCATCAGCAAGGACTCTCAGGTCTGCAGTGTCATCACGGACTATAGCTGCACGGGAGGGGGCTCCCCTTTCTAATTCCTGCTCTTTCCTCTGTCTCTGCCCATACTCTCCAACCCCTGACCCCTGCCACCACCCCCATCCCTCTACCTCGCCCATCTCCTTGCTTTGCCTCCCACCCACACCTGCGATTCTTTCCCTGCCAGATGTCTGGAATGTTTAGAGGATGAGAGTCCAGCTAAGCAACTGCTCCTCCACCCCAGCCACCCGTGATGAATCCAGGAAGTGCTGTTCGGTGGGCTCCGAGGTCTTGGACATCACAGGGCAGTCATGGAGGCTCTCAGTGTCCTGGTGTCCTGGAAGCCAGTGCACAGAAGCAGGGCAATTTCACATTGCTGGAAGAGCCCTCTTCCCTGGGGACCCTGCTCAGTAAAGCTTACCTACTCACCCACTCAGGTACTTGCAATGCAGGGGGGCTGGCTCCCCACCCAGCCCACTCCAGGGGACCTCTGTGTCACTTCCTGAGGAAGGCTGTCCCTGGCCCCTGGCAGGGGCTGGCTGCCTCACCACGTGCTTGCTGCACCCCCTCCCTCCTCATTTTGTAACCCTTATCACACTGATATCCCTCACCTGCTGTCCACATCCTCCATCATCAGCCCCAACCTGTAAGCAGGTCTGTGTCTGTGCTGCTCACCACCGTGTCCCCAGTGCCTGATGCAGCGCTGGGCACGCAGAAGCTGTTCAACAAATACTTGTTGAATTGAAATGGAAAAGTGGTATTACAATCAATACTGTGCAGGTTACTCCTCTTACATCTAGGTGGCCACTGAGCAGTGACCAGTGCGGCAGCTGGGGTCCTGGCAAGAACAGCCTTTGGAGTCTGGAGACTGGGCTTTGGTCCCTGCTGTGCCTTGTACTAAGTGTGGGACTGTGGTCAGAGTCTCTGAGCTTCAGGTTCCTCATCTGCAAATGGGGATAATGCTTACATTAGTTTTCTATTGCTTCATAGTAAGTTATCACAAACTTAAGCACTTAGAATAACCTACATTTGTTATCTCACAGTTTCTGTGTGCCAGGAGTCCCAGCACAGCTTAGCAGGGTCCTCTGCAATGCTGCAGTCAAAGTGTCAGCTAGGACTGGGTTCTCATCTGGAGGCATGACTGGGGATGATCCACTTTCAGGCTCATGCAGGTCATTGGCAGAATTCATTTCCTTGTCGTTATGGAACTGAAATCTTCTTGCTGGCTGTCAGCTGGGGGCTGCTCTCAGTTGCTAGAGGCCACCTAGAGTTCCTTGCCATGAAGCCTCTCTATATGCCCTCTCAGACCATGGCCACTTCTTCCAAGTCAGCAAGGGAGAAAGTCTCTAGCACTAGTCTGCTAGCCAGCCCAGGTGTTTTTATGGAACACTTCACCAATGTGTGTGTCATTTTTGCAAGCCCAGGTCTTTTGTAGCATAACATAATCGCAGAAGTGGTATCTCAACCTCTTTGCCATATTCTACTAGTTAGAAGCAAGTCAGAAGTCCTGCCCACACTAGAGGGTTGGGGATCACAGAAAGGCATGAAGATAGAGTGACCTCAGCGTCCAACTCCTACAGTACTAATCTCTATCTTGTAGAGTTCTTGAGAGAGTTAAGTGAAAGAATGCATATGGAAGCGCTTTGCACCATGCCTGGCCCTTAGTAAAAACTAGGAAACATCATAACAGGCAGTAGAAGCAGCTGTCTCTTCTTTGGCCCACTCTGAAATGTCAGTCTGCACTTCATGGTTCTTTGGCCGCACTATGCCCCATGGCTTCCACCAAGCTGCTTTGGACATTTTATCACCTGTCTGGATCTTGAAGGCAGTTGAATTGCCATGTGCTGTTAACTGGTATGATCAATAGGTCTTCTTACAATTATAATCAAAAGTTCTTGGAAGATAAGGCCTGTATTTTACTAATTTTTCTAGCCTCTGGTGCTTAGCTTGTTGTGCTTAGGATGTTGGATTTAGCTTGAATGCTCCATGAGTGTTGAGCCATTGCACCAGCCAGAATGATTTAATTCAGTCCAGAGCTACAGCCCTGGGGCATGAGTAGAGGTTGGTGGGGAGGAGGAGAAGGCCTGGGTCAATGCACAAGCTAGGTGACAGCTGGGAGGAGCAGGCAGAGTCTGGGCAAGTCCCAGCATCCACGTGCTGCCATGGAAGCCCGGTGTCCCTGTTGTCACATCTGCCTGCCCCTCCACTCCAGGTTTTCTTCCATTCTTTCTGTTCAACTACCTCCCACCCCCACACCCCTGAGCAGGGTCTCTGTGGGCCCTGCTCCTTCTAATGAGGGAAGAGAAGACTGATTCTTTCAAGGACATAGACTATCTGGGCTGGGAAGGGCCTGAGATTGGGGTCAACTGTCTATAGGATGCAGAAAAGGAGACATGTCCATTGAGTACCTACTTGTGCCACTGGGATATGCACTTTACATATTTCATTTCTGCCATTTTTTAGTCTTCAAGGTAGATAAACTGAAGCCCAGAGAGGGAAAGTAGCTTTCCATGGTCACACAGCTGCTGGATGGCAGAGTTAGGACCAGAGCTGGGAGTTCCTGTCTATGACACCCTCCCGCCCAGGCCCGTGGGCCCACCGGTGTAGGGAGGGCGTGCCTGGCCAGTTCTTCATACGGGGTGCTCTGAGTGCCCACCCTCAATGTCTTCTTTCCCCCCACCCTTACTTCTAGCACTTTCTTCCCTCAGGTGCTTCACCCTCTTGCTGACTCTGTTCCCATCACTCATCCGCATTCTCACCCAGTACCAGCCAGGGCAGACAGTCAGGCCCTGAGCATAGAGATTCTTTCCCAGCAGGGACAAAAGCAATTTGAGACTCACACATCTGGGCAGCTGTTGCCCAACTCTGTTCTGCAGAAAACAAACCAGAAGACCATTTCTGTCATTTCTGGGCAGAGCCATGGCCCTGAGAACTGGAGTCTCCTCAAAGAGGCGGAGGACCCACCTCAGCTGCAGAGAGGGGTGATGGGGGGGGCTAGGGTCCTGCGTTGGGGGGCTCCCCTGTCCTGGGGCAGGGGGCAGGCCAGACTGGAGGCTCACCGGACAGAAGCCCAGATGCAGTAGCCAGGGGCCAGGACTGTAAGAGCTTATAAGTATCTGAAACATTTGTAAATTCCTCCTATGGGATGTTTTCGTTACCACATCTGCTTTCCCTGAAGGAGTTAGTGGTAAAACTCTTAAAAAGCATGTTGTCAGGGTTGGGAAAGAAGGGGAGCTGGGTGCTTTTTGCACCCAGATGAGGTATGGGGAGGGTGGGGAGCAGCTGGCTGTATCCCCGTGGGGCTGGGGGCTGCCTGGGCCTGGGCCAGGGCCGTGCGGATACTGTTAGCCTACGAGTCAGCTGTTGCAAGAGCTCAGATGGGCTGGCATTCTCCCGAAGCCCAGCCTGGCTTCCAAGAAATCACTCTAAAAATGGTTGGTGACCCAGGGGAAGAGCATCCTGCAGCCAGCTCCACCTCCTCTCATAAATGGCAGCCATCACGGGCCTAGAAAAGGACATGACAGACACACGCCCATCACTCCCCTGCCACAGAGCACAGGCTGCAGACACCCACTCTTCTTGGACCTGAGCCATGGAACACACACATGGTCTTGAAGAATCATACCAAGCCCCACCCAGTCACACACAGCCACCCACAGACATGCCCACCCGCCATCACGCTCCGTCCCATACTGTACTCACACAACCTCATAGAACCCACAGAGCCACAGGCGATCATGCGTAAATAGACCGTGACATACAATCACACGAATCATACTCCTGGCACACAGTGAGACTTAATCACATACAATCATACTCAACCATGCAGCTGCGCGTAATGACACACAATCGACCACAGTTACGCACGGTGATTCGGAGTCACACTCAATCACACACAGACATGTACCACTCTGCACAATCACATTCAAACATCCTCACTGGCACGTGGTAACACACAGTCACAGGCAATCACAGGGCAGGCCATGAATCGTGCTTTAACACAAGCAGGGCGGGCAGGGGGCTGGGGGAACCATGTTCTTTGAATGGAGGTTGGTTAGGGCCTGGCTCTGACTGAGTCAGGGAGAGAGGAGTCCACTCAGGCCATCAAACAGTCCCTTTTCTGGTCATCCCTTCAGAGCAACAGAAGCGGGAAAGTTGTTCCTCCCTCCTTCCACCCAGCAGAGCATTCCTGGGTCCTGATGCAGCCTCCTCGGCCTCCTACCTCCCTCTCCTTTGGCATTGGCTGGGCAGCTGGCAGGAAGCTAGGGCAAGCCAGGACTGCGCTGAGTCAGCAGGAAAGGGCTCAGTGAATGCCAAGCGGGTGGGTGACCAACAGCGCCTGCAACTGCTGGAACTTCTGAGGGTGGAGGGGCTGCCCACCGGAGGTCACCCACCCAGGGGGAGAGAGGGATGCTGGCACGGGACCGGGTGGTGCTGGCCGTTTCTCAGCCAACTCTGTGCACAAGGCCTCTGCTCTTGAAAACCCTTGTGAAGCAGATGTACGGGGCCACTCAGAGATGTAAGGGGCTAAGCTGGGCCTGGGCCTCTGCAGACTCCCCCGCCTGCTGTGGGCCTTGCTCCTACATGATCCTCCCTAGGCCTGGCCCAGGGCAGCCCTGCAGCCCCAGCACCACTCGCTGCTCTTCTCCATCACTGACTCATCCATCCATCTGGCACTTGCTGGAGTACCTACCACACTGAGATGCATGGTGACCATGCCCCCAGGTAGGGAAGATCACCTAAAAGATGATTCCAGAACAATGTGGACTGTAAGGACAGAGCTACACACATGCTATTGTGGAAGCTGCTGGGGTAGCAGCTCTGTGATCCCTCGCTGGAAGTCCAGCCCCTGCTGTGGGGCCAGGCCGGCTGCTGCTGGTGGCGTCCTTCCCTCAGGGTGCTCCTGCCTTGTCCCCAACGTCCTTCCCAGGGAAGGCACCGGTGGGCACGACTGTAAACAATAGAGCCATTTTCCTGTATCTAACAGAGTCGGCTAATTACTTTTTCAGATCTGAAGAACAAAATTTTAAACGCCATGTCTCGAGGAAATCTTTCCACAATGAGGACTTCCTGCCTCCTGCTGCAGGGCATATTCCTCGCAGGATTCTTCTTGCTGACTCAGGGTCATTATGACTAGACTGGGACATGGAGATGCTTTCCTGGGCTCAGAGAAGATGCTCAAAAAATATCTGTGGCAAGATCACACACTAATGAGCCCACCCTGCTGGGCTGACAGATTGGGAAGCAGGCGGTTACAGGTAAAGTGCAGAGTGCTCCTTGCTGTTAGGCCCCATGGGGAGTGCTGGCCAACATGAGGGTCTTTCTCACTTGCTCCCTGGATTCTTCCCAAGAGGAGGGTGATTCTTCCTGCCTCCTTTTGTTTTTGCTGCGAGGGCCCAGCCTGCTTATCCTGCTCTAGGCCCTGCGCCCATCCTCCCAATGTCATCTGAGGAGTGCGTCCCACTCTGGCTGGGTCCCGCTCTTCTGGCTGTCTAGACTTGATGACAAGCACCAGCCTTCCTTCTAATCCCTTCTAGTCACTTCTTGGAAATGTTGGGTTTGGCAATCTTGGTCTGTCTTCTCAGTTTTGATGTGCTCTTAGCCAAAGAAGGATCAGACATAGCAAAGTAAGGCAATCACGAGGTGAAATTTATTGAGGGGAGCAAGATAGACTTATAGAGCAAGAGCAAGATATCGGTTTATAGAGCAAAATACATATGCTGCAGATGACGACCGGACCCCTTGTTATAGCAAAAGAGAGCTTGGTTATGGTCTGGGACTTGTTTTATAGTGTCCAGATAGGGACCTTCCCATGGTTGAGATGCCATCATGGAACCATTTTGATGGACAGTTCGGACCTGAGTCCGACTTGTCTCAGGACCTGAGTGACCTGAGTCTTAGCGTGCATGCGGATCTCCCATAAGCCTCTCTGAAAGCCCATTTGGTGGGGGTGGTGAACCAAAACATAGATTTAAGCTAATAACATGATAATTAGCCTTAGGTTGTCCTAAATCACCTTCCAGACTCTATTATACCTATGCTGCTTGGCCATGGACTAGAGAGTCCTCTGCATTCTTCTGCAGTTGGCGTGCTAAGTTTTGATTGGCAGATTCTCAGGGTGTTCCCTCCTCCCCCAGGAATGGCAGTCACCCGCCTTGTGCCCAGGAGGGGCCGGGGGTCCTTCGCTGTCTACCTAACAGAAACAAGATATTAACAAAATTCAGAACCACAGGAAAGTTACAGAGGTCCTGGAATCTTAGAAGTTCTTACATCCTGATCAGCTATCCATTTGAAAAAAACCCAGATGTCATCCCTACCTCACATCTACAATACAAAAAAATATTTAAATATAAAAAGGAGCCACAAAAGACATGAAAGAAAACAGGGGTGACTATTTTTTCTATTTTAGATGGAGGAAGACCTTTGTAAGTAGAAACCCAGAAAAGCCTGATACATTTACATAAAATTTGTAAAGTTCTGGACAACAAAAGCTCTATCTATATACAAAGTCAAAGCACAAAGGACAAGCTGAGGAAAATATTTGCAACAGATAAAACAAAGGGTTTGTATCCCTAAACTACAAAGAGCTTTTCCACGTCAATAAGGAAAAGATAAATAACCCAACAGAAAAATGAACAAAAGCCATGAGTAAGTAATCCACAGAAGAATTATAACTAGCTAATAAGTGTATGAAAAGATGTTCACCCTCCCCCATAGTTTAAATTAAAATTAAAATTATCAGGATGGCAAATATTAAAGAGATGAATAATATTTAGTATTGACAAGACGTGAATTAATGGGCATTTTCATAGGCTATACTGTTAGAAGAAGAAATTGCCTTTTTGGAGGGCAATTTAGTAGTATCTATTCAAGTTTGAAGCCTTTTGACTCAGCAATTCCATTTCTAGAAATTTATTTTAGAATAAAGGTATACACTCACACATCAGGGTGTTCATGGTGCATTTCTGGGGAGTCAGTGTGAATTTGTTTCTTCATACACTTGTGTTTTGTCTCTACCCCCTTGGGGTTCTATAGGGACCTGGGGTATAAGGTTTACACAGTCCAGAAAACCCACTGATTCCTCTATAAGGCCGTCTACCCTTAAAGGCTCTCATGAATTCCCACTATCCCTTCCCTAACAGCCCACTTTCTGTTGGAAAATCCTCCTGACTTTGGGAAAGCCATCTGCACCTCCACTCCAGAGGCAGAGCACATGACCCAGATTAAGGACAGTCAGTCTTGGCCACGTGACTTAAACTGGTACAATCATGATGCAGCTCAGGATTTTTGTTGAAAGTCCTAGAACAGAGATTTCTTTTTCCTATGGATGTCTTGGGTACATGTGTAACCTGAACTGGTCTAGCTCTTTTTACTACAAGGATAAAAATGAGCCTGAGGATAAAGCTAACCTATAGAGCAAGACTGAGCAGAGAGAATCACAGAGAAATGGAACTAAAGCCTAATGATAGCCTCTGGATCAAACCACACTTGAATCCCACCTAACTGTGCTGAAAAAGGCAGGACATTCTAAGCCAGTTTGAGAGGAGATGTTTGTGTGCTTGCAGTAGAAGCCTCTCCACAAAGACAAAGTTCCTCCTTCTCACAGACAATCTGGTTCCTTTTCTCTGTGAGGCTCTTCCTTGGAGAACAAATTCCTGTTAGTTCTAGGGAAATAGGGAAGCCGTGACTTCCTTCACTCAAGGCTTGACTGCTTTGGGATGAGGCTGTGGTGAAGTATAGAGGAGAGAGAGCCTCCTGTAGCTTACAGCAACGATAGTCATGTCTCACTGAATTATCTCACCACATTTGTTTCAGCCGAGAAACCAGGAACAACCCAAAAGCCCATCAACAGGGTAACTAATCATGGTCCAGCCACATGGAAGAATCCTCTGCAGTCTTTCAAAAAGATAGAGGAAATGCTCTATGTATTGTGTGAAAGGAGCCCAGCATAAGTTGTTTATTCAAAAAAGCAGGTTGAAGAACAGAATATATACTACAATTCCACTTTGTTTTTTAAAACTATGGTTCTAACTGAATAGAAAAAGGTCTAGAAAGAAGGTTGTTTTACACAACAACTTTTTTTTTTTATTATCTCTGAGGGCTGGAATTCTGAAAGGTTTGCGTTTTCTCTTTTTTCCATTTCTTAATTGAATTTGTAGAGTGTAATAAAAAAGTTTTTTTTTTAGAAAAAAGTTCTTACAGTCCTGGCCTCTTGTCTATAGTTCCCTATTCATTTGTGGCGGTAATTGGAGGCCTCAAGGGAGCTGCTGTCACTGCCTGAGTATGCAGTCCAGCAACCCTGCTGCTCTAAGAAGCTCCAGCCCTGGCCTGTTTGTCTGTCCGTGCAAGACAACTCCAGGATGAGAAGGACCTCAGGGGCAGGGTCGTGTGTCCAGTCGTCCTGACCCTGGCGTATGGCGCCCTGTGGTGGAGAGTGATTGTGCCAGTATGCCAGCAGGCTGCAGTGAGCCTCTGGTCACCAGCTTTGTTAAAGGAGGACATCAGCTTGGGTAGTAGGCGGAATCATGATCCTCAAAGACATCAGATCCTCATCCCTTGGTATATGTAAAGGTTACCTTACGTGGGAAACAAATGGTAGCAGATATGATTAAGTTAAAGATCTCGAAATAGGCAGATATTTTTGGATCATCCCAGTTGGGCCTAAATGCAATCACAAGTGTCCTTATGAGAGAGGCAGAGGGAGATTTAACACAGACAGAAGAGGAGAAAGCTGTGTGAACACAGAGGCAGAGATTGGAGTTATGTGGCCACAAGCCAAGGAATGCCGGCAGCCACCAGGAGCTGGAAGAGGAAAGGAACAGATTTCCCCTAGAGCCACCAGAGGGAACACAGCCCTACTGACACCTTGATTGTGACCCAGTGATACTGATTTTGGACTTCTGCCCCCTAGAACTACGAGAGAATAAATTCCTGTTGTTCTAAGCCACTAAATTCATGATGATCTGTTTTAGCAGCCACAGGAAACTAACATAGCTTTAGAAAGTAAGGCGTGCCTGTAGCTGCACAAAATGCTCTTCCCTGCTGCTGTGCCTGCCTAATTACATACTGCTCAGGCTGAAAAGAAAATGAAGCTGCTTTCTCTAGACACCCTTGAGAGGGGCTCAGAGACATCTAATGAGCTCTGGCACTCAAGAGGAGGGGGTGGGGTGTGGAGCATACCCTGGGCTCTCCACCAGGCCCCAGCTGGGGGGGGGGTTGCCCAGCAACCACAGAGGCCCCACACGGCTCCCCACTGTGCCCTGGTTTCTCCTCAGGGCAGTATTTGCTCTCAGTGTATTGTTAGAGTGCAGAGGCTATTAAAAAAATTAAAAACACCAACCCTTAGCTCAAAATAACTTCTCAGGTTCTAAAAATGGAATTCTGCGGAGTAGTAATATTTCTCACTCCCACAATAGTAAAATCTCTCACTCCCTCGTGCTCTGTAGGTTTGCGTCCCGCCCAAGGAGGAACTGCTATTAATGGCAATTTCTGCCTGATGTAACCCCCTTGGTGTGCCACCTGACTGTGGAGGGTGACAGGCTCTTGCACAACAGACATCACCTCTTCACCCCTCCTCCCACACAACCTCCCCAAGGGTGTTAGGGTGTTGCCTGCTCTAATTGATAACCACAGTCTCTCTTGGGTCAGAAAACAGTAACAATGGTAATAAACCAATTACTTAAGTAGCTCTTACAATGTGCCAGGCACTGTCCTAGGCACTTAACGCATATTAACTCATATACTTCTCATGATTACCCTATGGGGTGGGTACTATTATTGTCCTCATTTTATAGATGAGAAAACTGAGGCACAGAGAGGTTAAGAATTTGCCCACTGGCACACAGCTACCAAGTGGTTGAGCTGGGGTTTGAACCCAGCCTAAAGGGCTCCAGGGTCTAAGCTCTTCCCTCTTATGTTATATTGGCTGGCTGGAATGGGGAGGTTACAGTTGGCGGTGGCCAAGGTCTTTTTTCTGCAAATGGGGCTGTCCTGGGCAGGGACCTAGGCTGAGATGTGGGCCTCACCAGCAGGTAGGTCTTCCAGCTCTTTTGAGGTCAAGGCCAGAGTGACCTGGAGAAGTCTCCAGAAGCATGCACACTGCCCTAGTGTCTTCCATGTGCTCTTCCTGTTGGGGTCTTCGCAGACCTTGACTGTGAGCAGGGTAGGGAATGGTCCTTCAGCCTCTGGGCACAAACTTCAGATGGGTGCCCTGGGGAAATCAATGTGAAATCCTCAGGCCTGGGAGTGGAGCAAACCTAGTTGCAGCCTGCTCACATTTACTGGGCAGATGGGTGGAGAAATAGTCCCCGGGTGGCTCCTCGGGGGGGTTCCCGCAGCCCAGCTTCCTCTCCCTTCCCTAGGGAGGGACTCGTGGGGAAGGGCAGCCAGGGGAGGGACAGTCTCCCAGGCCTGGGGTGAGGTGGAGGCGGACAGGTGCCCACGCTGTCTGTACCTGTGCAGGGTTGGCCTGGCTCCTTGAGGTGAGCACAGCCTAGAAATCGGAGAGACCCAGTTTCTAGTCCTCGTTCCCCCAGGTTTGAGGTGAGGTATCCTTGTCTGTATCCCAGACTTCCCCTCCGTAAACCAAGGGATTAGGTGGGCTTTGATACGGGAAAGCCCTTGTAAACCCATAACTGCTCTACAAATCCCGGCTGGTTTGCTGGGTTTCCTCTCTGAGAGGCAGCAAGCCCTAGGCAGCGAAACCCAAGCCTCATGATCTGGGGCAGCCCCTGTCCTCTCCTGGATGAGTTCGCCTCTCTTCCCTCACTAGCAAAATAGGGGTTAAAAAGACTCATCTCAGAGTTACTGTGGGACTTAAAGAGACAATGCAGGGACAGCCCCTCCTGGAAAGGGTAGAGCACCACCAGTCCTAGAGAGGGGCCATGCTTGCTGGAGGTATGGGGCTGGGATCCTCCAGAGGGAGCAGGGAACCAGGTGAAGGGATCGCAGACTGGCAGCTCTCACCTGTCCAGCAAAAACAGCACATGAAAAAATGTGAGTGTCTTGCAGGGAAGAGGGTGGGTTCTAGTTCACCCACAGAGCTCACCCTTCCCTGTCTTAGGCAGAACTGGGTACAACAGGCTGTGAGCTGGCTGAGTCCTGCCTTCAGAGAATCTGGACTAGAGGGTTTGGGTGTCCCAGGAGACACCCCTCCCATCCCCAGTCCCACCCAGGCCTTGGCAGAGCCCGAGTGGGTGTGTGGTGGGGGGGAGTCTGCAGCTGCTCTGGACCTCTCCCCCTGCAGAGAGCAGAGCGGGACCTACTGCTTTCATTCCTCTGTTCTGGGGTCCCTGGACTCCCCCTGTCCCATAGAAGGTCAGGGCAGAGGGAGGCAGTGTACCCGCTGGGCCTTGGAGGAGACTGAGGCTGGGTGTACCCTGGCCAGCAGCCCAGGAAGTCTGAGCATGTAATGAAAAGATTGTATCTTCGAGTCTGCATTTGGGGACAAGAGCTTCTAGTGTTGTCCTTGCCCTGTAACCTCCGTCCAGGCACTGTGTCCCCTGCTGCCTGGCTCTGTCTGTCCCTTCAGGCAGGCTCAGCAGTCCAATTTCAGCTAGTTCTCAGCACAGAGAGGGCAGACTTCACTCTCCCCTTCAGGCATCCACACAGCCACCGTGAAAGGTGACAAACGTGCCTCCCATTCACAAGCCTCTGCTGTTGGTAAAGCATCACTGGGGAGATCCCAGTTTGGCAGAGGTCACCCAACTGTAAGGGGACGGGCTGAGTGTCAGACATACTCTGCTGCATGGTAAACCCTGTGCTGGTCCCTTAGTGTGGTGTAACTCCCTCTGCAGCGAGGACCATGGGAAGCAGTGGGGGGTGGGTGGGTGAGAGGTGTACCCCAGACTTGGGAATTGCTGGAGGAGAGCCCCCTCCCCCAGCCTTGGACAATGGTTTTGAGGAACCCAAATGGCCCTGGGATACTGTGGCCTTTGCAAGGAAGACAGCGGGCCCTCATGGCCTCGGCAGCTCAGGCCACTCCAGGCCACCCACGAACACCAGCCTCACCAGCCAGAAGGTGGCAAAGCAGGCAGGTATGCTCAGTGGGCAAAGGGAGCAGCTTCTGGGGACCCTGGGGGAGGGAGGATAGGGTTGGACAGGAGGGGAAAAGGCAAGGGCTAGGAGCCTGGGTGCCTGGACAGTGGGGAAATCTCCCAAAGGAACAAGCCAGTGGGCTGGCCACGTGGCCCTGACTGTTTCCTCTTCTCGGTGGCTCCGTGGCTGGTCAGGAGCTGGGAGTAGGCATGTGCTTTCTGGGCCGAGTGGCCTGGGCATGAAAGCTGAGTGTGGCTGTGGGAACCTCTCACCCCTGCTCATGAACCCACTCATTCCTGCCACAGCCCTGGGTGGGGGGTGGGCCCATCTTGTTATACAGCCTGGATGGCTGCAGCCTGGAGGGGTGGAAGGAGATGCCCAGAGACTCCCAGGCCCAGGCATCCACCCCCAGTCCTGGTAGGAGTGGCTGCCATTCACTAAGCACTTCTCTCTGCCAGGCTTTGTGCTGAGCTTTTTATGGGCACCATTGTTAGCCCATTTCACAGATGAGAAGACCGGGACTCAGGAAGAAGGTTTCACCCAGGGCCAATGTCAAGAATTGAATCAGGGGAGTCTGATTCCAGAGTCCCTCTTCTTAGCAGAACTGTCCCGCCCTTTTCCTCTCACCTTCTCCCCCACCCCAGCTAGACATTTTGGGTGCTCTTTCTCCTTCTTGGTCCTAGGAGCTATTGGCTGCTTTTCCCACCCTCAATCCCTAGCGCCCCTTTCAGAGCCACAAGCCTCAGTCCCATGGGGAGCCAAGGATTGCCCCTTTGCCTTCTGCCTGGCCCTCCTTCCTGCCTTTAAAAGAGGGATGGGAAAGGAGTAGGGCAGGCTTTGTGGAGAGTCTTAGGGGTAGGCACAGACGAGGTCTCCAGCCCAGGCTTAGTGTCCCCAGCAAGGCTTGGCGGGGGTACAGCTAATGAGAGCAGTCAGACGCCTCCTGCCTTTTTCTTGGAGGGGTTGAAATCCTCAGGACATTGAGGTCCTGCCGGCCACTCCACCTTCAGGTCTCATGACTTCTCTTAGCCTAGCGTGAGCTAACCTTATGCTAGGGCCACCAAAAGCAGGTCCGGTAGTGGTCAGCTAGCATCCTGCAGTCTGTAAGTGAGCCCTGCTTAGCTCTTGAAACAGTGTTGGGATGCACGGTTCTTGCCTGCCTAAGAGTGCTCCCTGCCCTTTGAAGGGTGGCAGGAAACATCTTCCCTTGCTGCCAGGTCAGGGGAGGCCTAGAGGGCTGATCCTTTCAGGATGTGAGAAGCAGACTGGGGATGAAGGGCAAGGTATTCCTGGGGTGGGAATAGTGTGGACACAGGTGAGGTGTCAGAGCAGATCCTTGTCAAGCAATTGTAAGCACGTTGACCCTCCACATCTGTGGCTTCCTCATCTGTAGATTCAAACAAATGTGTATGGGAAAAACTCTGAAAAACAAATTGTGTCTGTATCTTGTCATTATTCCCTAAGCAATAGAGTCTAACAACAATTTACATAGCAGTTACATTGTGTTAGGTATTATAGGTAATCTAGAGATGATTTAAAGTAATTGGCAGGCTGTGCATAGGTTACATGCAAATACGACAGCATTTTCTACCAGAAGCTTGAGCATCTGTGGATTTGGTATCCACTGTGGGGCCTGGACCCACCCCCTGTGGATGTCAGGGGGTGACTGCAGTCTGGGAGGGTGGAGCAGAGGAAAAGTGAGAGGCAGGTGTGTGGCAGAGGTGGCTCCCTTCCTGACCGTCTGAACACCAGGCAGCAGAGCAAGTCCTTGAAGCCAGAGCGACAGGGAGCTGTGGGGGGGCTTTGAGCAGCAGAGTGATGTGGCCATGCTTGCTTTTGAAACAGCCCAGTCTGGCTGCAGGATGGCATGTGGAGAGCAGTTAGGAGGCGCCAGCGGGAGCACAGCACCCACACACACTGCGGAGGAATTCTGTGATGAGCACCCTGAGCAACTGGGACCAGTGGTGCGTCATCCTCCGGTGGCTGGAGCAGGGCCCGTTTGACTGGAGTGTTGAGCAGGCGCGAAGAGAAACACATGTGGCCAGTGTGAGTGCGGTCAGGGAGGCTGTCGTTTGTGCTGATGAGTCAGTGGCCTGTGCCCTGTGCTAGCACTGCCGGCTTCCTGGGATTGGGGCGAGGATTCAGGGAAGGGGGGAGCATGGGGGAGCAGAGGGGAGGTGCCGCCCTGGAGGGGCTGCCTGTCGAGAAGCCCAGGCCGGCCTCAGTTCCTGCCTCTGCTTACACCCAGTGCAGCGGTTGCGAGCTTCTCCTCTGCTCAGAGGCTGGCAGCCCAGGTTAACCCCTCGAGTGCAAATCATGTTGTGCCCTGCCCTCTCCCTCCTCCTCCAGGCCTTAGCACCCAGGGCAACCCAAGGCACAACTGAGCGGCAGTCGAGCTTGTGTTTCCTTCCTCTCTGAGGGGAGCGTATCACTGGCTCCCGGCTCTGCCAGCCTTCCCAGCCTGAGAATCCCAGGCCCCCCTTGGTCCTGATGCCCTGCCTAGGAGCCAGGACCCTCCTCCAGACCGCCCTCCCCAGTACACTTCATCTCCACCAGCTGGCTCCTCTGAGAGGTGTAAACAACCAACCGAGATCAGCTGGCCTTCCCCTGAAGCCTTGGGCTTCACCAAAGGAATGAGTTAGGGTAGAAGGTGGAACATCCTGAGGGCCGGGCGGGGGTGAGCGGGGAGTTAGCTGATGGTGCAGGTGGGGGCTGCCGGGGCTTCCCAGACTGCAGCTCTGATGCCCTATGACTCCAGGGCTCCCTGAAGCTGTGCTCTGAGGGTCCACGTGAGGCAAGTGGGCTGGCCCTGCAGAAGGGATGCCTGGGGTGTCGGCCCTTGGCTCCAGAGAGGGAGGGCAGGAGACTGCTGGCGCCACTGTCCACACCAAACGCAGGGCCCCCAAGGTCGGAGTGTGAGTCACTGGTTCAAGCTTGGCAGCTCCCCCTGGCCATCTGAGGGCGGTGGGAGGTCTGAGGGGGAGCCCAGGGCAGCCTCTCCGGGGGCAGGGGCACCAGGACGGGGGTGAGGGAGCAAGTGCCTCTAGGGAGATTCCATGGCCAGTGGAAAAAGAACCGAGGTGGGCAGGAAAGATGACTCCATCAGCTATCCCTTGCTTGATTAAGGCAATGAGGAGTGGGTGGAGCTGAGGGCTTGCTGAGTAATGTCCTCACGGGGCAAGGCCAAAAATGAGGAGGATGTGTGACCCTTGGGTGGCTCAAGGGCCAGTGAAGTCACTCTCTTGGCTTCAGCTTCTCCAGTGCCTCAAGATAACAGGGTGCCCTTGTGATGCAAGTTCCTTCTTAATGACACGAGAACAGACTCTGGGCTTCATTCATTCATTCAACAAATAGCCACTGAGGGGAAAGAGGAGCAGTGCTCTGGGGGGCTGGGGGGTGGGGGCTGCTCATACACAAGTGGTTAATGGCCATTTAGCAGATCAATGTCATAGCATGCAGAGGTCCAGGGGCAGAGAGATGCAGGGGCACAGAAACGGGGCTTGGCTCTCCTGGGTCACGACAGGGAGGGCTTCATAGAGGGAGGTGGCATTTCATGAAGAAAAAGTGGTGACTGGCTGCAAGGAGAGAATGGGAAAGGACATTCCAGGCAAAGGGCAAGTGGCATTGCAAGATCAGGCCACAGGATGTACAAAGGAGAAAGGAGCTGCAGAATGCCATAGGTGCTAGGACATAAATAAGCAGGTGGCTGCGTAGGTGGCAAGGCCAGCATGGCCTTTATAGGACCTGCCAATCCATTTGGTGCTGGGGGAAGAGGGAGAGAGGGTCACGCTACAGCACAAAACGTGTGGGACCTGGAGTCAGGCAGGCCTGGCTTCAAGCCCAAGTTCCGCCACTTAGCAGCTGCAGGGCTTGGGCTGGTCACTTAATGCCCTGAGCTGTGGTTTCCTCACGTGCAATGGGATCACTGTGACTCTGGGGTTTCTGGAGGCATCGGATGTGACAGTGCTTTGCAAGCTGTAAGTAGCTCTGCAAACTTGAGGCATCTTTGGGGTAGCACCTTAGTGCAGCCACTTCTGCATTGACCTTTTGGGGCACCATTTCCTGCTCTCACCCAGTCAGCAGACGATGATGTTTTTTGACCTTTTCCCTAACCCTGTGGGGTCACTTTGCTTGGGACCGGCTGCTGCCCACCTGCCCAAGGTGTTGGGGCCTGCTGTGGAAAGCTTGGAGACAACGGTCTGCAGCCTGACTTGAGTCTTGAGATGGACAGTGAGGCAGGGGAGAGGAGGGACAGTGGACCCCCCGTGGGACAGGGACCCTGTGGCAAAACAGAACCACGGGCAGCAAGTGGGTGAGGCCTGGAGTCAGCTGGTGACACAGTCACACCATGAGGATGTGGAGAAAAGAACAGAGTGAAAAATGGAAGAGTGAGGCAGGCAGAGCTCCTTGTCCTCAGCAAGGACATCTTTTGCCTCGTCCCACTGACCTACGATGTCCGCTGCTCTCCGCATCCGCAGCTCTGGGGCTGCCTGAGGAGGTGAGGGCTGGAGGGGAGGAAGGAAGGACTTTCGAGCTCCATGGGCCTGTGGATGCCCCTTTTCAGGCCCGCCTGCCCCGTGCTATATTATCATGGCAGCAGATTCAGAACCCTGCGACCCCCAGCGCCACCCTGGCTCAGACTGGGCAGAGTCCCCAGCGGTCCATGACTCAGCAGTTCTTTGCCAGAGTGTGGGGCCCCAGCGGGCTGCACAGCTCTGGTGCCTACAGGGCTGAGGTCTGTCTGGGGCCGGGAGATCATCAGCTCCCAGCCTGGCTCCTCTCCAAGCCCCTTGTCTACTGCAGTGGCCCGGAGGTCTCTCTGTCAGCAGCATTGCGGTGCCAGGACAGGGCCATGCCCAGTGACTCAGCCTGGCTCTCTTCTTTGCACTGAGTAGGTGTGATAAATATTTGTTGAATGGAATTCTTCCCTTTGGTTGGGATTTTCCACTGCCGCCAAACAGCTGCTCCCAGCCCTGCCAAAGGCCTAGCCCGTTTCTGTGTCTGTCCCACATGTATGTGTGCCGTTCCTTCTCTTCCCTGTCTCACCCTATTCCTCCTCGCAGACACCCCTTCAGATTGCTCCTCAAAACGCTGCTGCCTCACCCAGCATGTGCTCACTGACCTCTGCCTTCTGCTTGCTCGTAGTTTTCCTTCCTCTGTGCATGTTTCAGAGGGGTGACTGGGGAAAACAGGCCCCAAAGCAGAATCTGTCGCGGAGGCCTCTTAGTGCCCGCCCGTGTGCGATAGAAGAGCCACCCGTTGCAGGCAGGGCAGACAGTGGGTGTCAGGCTAATAGGCTGCGTGAGACTTACACTTCGGTGCGGGGATAAAGGGGTCTCTCGTATGTCCATCCTGGTTGCCTGGTGCAAATCTGGTTTTCGCCTCTTGCCCTGGACCAATTGTTTAGCAGCACCCTAAATTATATGGCTGCCCTCCTCAGGGGCCGCCATAGATGCCAAGGGGTGGGGAACTGAGCTCATGCCGTACGTCCAGGGCCCAGCAGGCCAACTCAGCCAGGTCCACACCTCTCCTTTCAGCCCCACACCTCCAGGGGAGCATCACTCTCCTGACTGAAACAGGGTCTCAAGGTTGAGGCAGGTCCATCAGGTACACAGGTAGCAGGACAGTCCCCGGTGTAACTGCAGTGTGAATTGCAAGGGAATAGACTACAGGCATGTGAGCCTCCAAGAAGGTCAGGTGAGGAGGGGAGAGAACTTGGCAAGCCATGCAGTTCCTAGGTAGTCATACCTGCACTGACCCTCATAGTTATTCACCACACTGCTAAACAGCCCCGGGATGGGAATCCTATTATCACCTCAATTTTGCAAATGCAAAGACTCAGGCAGAGAGAGGTTATGTGACTTGGCAAAGGTCACACAGCTAGTGAGTGTCAGAGCCCACTTTCAAACCTAGGCAGTCTGGCTCCCGAGCCATGTGCTTATTACTATGTTATCGTGCTTCAACCCAGTGCTTCAGCAAAATCTGCCGCAGCGATTTTTTTTGAGGACCAAATAAGGCCAAATACATAAAGTGGCTCTGTAAACTAGAAACACTTTTGCAAACATTAAGCAACTGCAAAATATTTGGGAAATAGCCAAATTGTGTCTAACTGTGGAGATACAGTAGATAATGAAAGTATTTGCAAACAAACTTCTGAATCTGTGGTTTCAAAACTGACCATAAACTGAGATTGTGACATTTTTTCCCTTCTTCCTCTCCTTTTCAGATGAATAAATTATGACAGAATTGTTTCAATGGTCAGTCTGATTTATTTTTACGATCGATATCATTACCAAGTCCAGTCAACTCTTGTTCTAAGGCGTCTCTTACATGGAACCCATCTTTTCTGTTTTTGGGGTGTTGTCCACGGCCACGCCATCTTCCCCTCACACTAGATGACTGCGACAGCTTCTTTGCCACCGCTCTGCTTCTGGCCACTCTCATCTCACATCCGTCTTTCCCTTTAGCTGCTCAAAAATTCAACATGCCCATTCCAATAAACCGCAAAAGGCCCACATTATAGCCAATGAGATAAGGCAGGAAATAGAAAGAGGGAGTGTCGGATGACAGGAAAAAGAACTGGCAAATGTCTTGCTATTCACTGGTGATACAACTACATACCTAGAAAACCCAAGAGAATTCACTGAAAGGCCAAGATAACTCACAAGAGTTTTTTAGGTGGCTAAAAAAAATAGCAACTAATGTTTATGTAGAACATAACCCATGCCAGGCCCTGTCCCAAGTGCTCTACATGCATTACGTAGTTCCTTTTCACTATTATTGTCCCCATTTTGTAGACAAGGAAACCGAGGCACGGGGAAGCTCAGTGGCTTGCCCGAGACGCAGGCAGTTTGGCTCCTGCATCAGCTTCCTTAGCTTCTCTGCCATCAAGAGCTTTCCTATGTGCCAGCAACTACTTCTTACGAAGTATACTAGGAGGAGAAGATACAGTCGTAACAGCCATCAGGGGTGCTGGTGTTTCACTTGGTGACTCTCCTTGTCACCTGTGTCCTTTAGCAGCTGTGCTTGTGCCAGAGTCTCACGAAGCTTCTCACAAAGTGCTCATTAGCTTCTGGTCCTTATGCTACTCACAACAAGGATCCCAGGCTCAGCCCAGGGGCTCAACAGAAAGAAACACTGCAGTGGCCCATCAGGAGCCTCACCCCTGTCCTTGCAAGAACACATTTTGTCCACAGCAGCCTAGTTTGCAGAGGGCAACTCTGCCTTCGACAGACACAGCCAAAATCTTAAAAATCACAGCTCCGTTTCAAGAGAGGACCTTTGATTGACACTTTTGTAATTAAAAGAACCGTCTGGGGAGTTTCTCCTGAACAAAAGGACCGAGTGCCCTAAATGAGTATTGCAGCCTCCACTTCTTATCAGAAAGAAACTCCTTACACCCATGTTGGTGGGTCCCCAAGAACAGCCATGGTGGTCACCCAACATCTGCAGGATCCAGGGGAGGTGTGGGTGGCGCCATCTTGGTTTGCTAGTAGAGCACATGTATTATGGTTCCCTCGCCATTTGGGAATTTTTCCAGAGCAGAATCAATATTTCCTCCTCTCTCTAATCATTTCTAGGGCACCAGATAGTGCTCTGAAAGCAACAGGGTGCTCAATGGCTCATTGACCAAGCTACAGCCCATGCCCTCCTTACAGAAGAAGTGAGAGGAAACATTTATTGAGTGCCTTTTATATGTAAGCGTGTTAGGGACCTTCATAGTCGTCTCATTTAAGCCCCACTGTGACCTTATGGACTGTTGTTATACTCACTTGATGTGAGGAAACTGAAGTTCCAAGAGGTTAAGGAACTGTTAGTAGATGGTGTGACTGGGGCTTGCATACAAGTCTGTTGGCGCCAAAGCCCACGGTCTGTCCACTGTATTAATATTACCCTGCCTCCATAGCAGGACACCATCTTTGCAGTCTGGCCCCAAAGGCCTAAATTTGGATGGTTGCGAGTTGAGGTAGCTTCTCAAGAATGATAGCGAGGCAGCTGTGGAGGGACACTCCCCAACAGGGTGAGAAAATCCCAAGGTGGGTGGGACTCTGGGGTAGGGGGTTAGGGAGAGAGGCATGACTTCTAAAGGTTGGTGTGATGTCCCCTGGAATGTCACCGGCAGCACTAGCCGGAGGGTGCCCATCAGACTGAGCTGGTGCAGAATGCTCTTCGGGTGGCGTGAGCCCCGCAAAGCCTGCCCCCACCTGCCGGCGCCGAGTCTTCTCTATTCTGAGCCTATCTGTCTGATTGATGGCTCAATGTCTGCAGGGTGGGTAGGCCTAGTGGGTCTTGGCCCAGTGGCTTTAACAGCCCAGGGCCTTTGCCACTCCTAAGGACGGAGGCTGAACCACAGCTCCTCTCGCTTGGGCCAAGTTAAATGCCAGGGGTGCTGGTGGAGTAAACAGGAAGGAGGGAGTTGGATTTGGTCCCTGAGGCCGGGCCCAGGGGTCAGCCTGTCCTCCATGAGGAGGTGGCAGGGACTCTGTTGTTGCCTCACTCCTTTCCCCCACCAGCTGTCTCTCTGGTTTTAATGCAATTCCCTGTGGCTTTTTCAAGGGTAGAGGCTTGGTTGGGGCAGGATTCGGTGAGAAAAGAGAGTATAGAGAGGGATGGGTGGTAGGACTGGAGGAAAGAGTCATGTGGGCCATGGAGGAAGGACCTAAGCAGCCACAGCAGCGTTTATTAAGTTCTTATCATGCACCAGGAGTGGTCCTGAACACTTCATGTAAGTAATTTTCTGGATTCTCGCAACCACTTAAGGCATAGGCACTCATTACCCCCTTGTATTGGTGGCGGAGCTGAGACTTAGCAGAGTCTGACTGAACCCAGAACTCCCAAGCCGGGGACCTTGCCCACTGCTCAGAGAAAGGGTCTGAGGGAGAGAGACAGAGAGCCAGGAAGCTCAAGCAGGGCAGAGTTGAGATCACTGTGGTCCTGGGTTCCCCATTCCTATGGCCCCCTCACCCCACCACCCCTACTGAACACTCCCCTGTTTGGTGGTCCTGGGTCTTTTAAGTACTTTCTGCTGCACTCTTTCCCCCAGTAAAACCTGCTCTCTGGAAGGGGCCTAACGATTTACGTTGAAGTAAAAATGACTCAGAAGGCAGCTGAGGTGCTCTGAAAAGAGCACCACCCATGGAAGACCTGGCTCCAAGTCCTCCGTGGGCTGCTTACTAAATGGAGGAAGATAATTTGGGAGGAAGAGCCTAGAACAGGGCCTGATGTATAGTAGGTACTCTACTCATTTAAATGAGTAGGTGCTCATTTAAATTTCACCTATAAAAAAAGAGATCATGACCCTACCTCATTGTCTGTGAGTTTGGACGAATATTCTGTATGTGGAGGTTCTTAGGAAACTGTGAAGTTATTTAATTGTAAGAGTATTAGTATCATCTCAGGAATGTGTATATTTTTATGAGAACAAAGTCTTGAGCCAAGAGATGAGGACTTGACTGTCTGGGGAGTTTTCTTGGGCACAGAAAGTTCCTGCTGGTTCTCCAGAAGCACACCTAAAGTCCCATAACTTGTCTCTAGCCTGCCTCCTAGGAGGCCAGAAGCCAGGCTGAGCTGGTGGAAGACCCTCCTGCGGAACTCTGAGGCTGGATCCGTGGAGCTTCAGAAAACTTATAAAGGAACAGAAAATCCTGTTTTCAGAGGCTGTAACTAGCCTTAGGTGGCAGGGAGGCTGTCCCCTCAGAGAAGGGACAGTGATTGCACAGGGAGCTCCAGGCAGTACCACCACAGATCTGTAAACTGGCTCCCACAGACCAGAGGCTGGACAGGCAGACAGACAGATGGGAGCGTGATGGGAAGGGGCTGTGAACGGCACACTGCACGTGGAAGGCACAGCTTTCTGAACTTCTCTGAATTCCTGCCAGGCACTTTACCCCCAGCTGACCCTCCCGATGCAGCAAGAACTAGCTACTTTTCAGCCGAACACACTCAAGCTTCAAGGGGTGATATTGCTTGCCCGAGTCACACAGCTCTGAAGAGGTAGGTTGGGGATTTAGACCCAGTTCTGTCAGATCCAAAACTCCATTTCTGTCTATTAAGTGGTGTGACTTCCAAGTAGCATCATCTTTTTTAAAAAATTCAATTTTATTTTAAATTGTGGTAAAAAAAAACATGTCACATAAGATTTACTCCCTTAAGCATTTCTAAGTATACCGTTCATTGGTGTTAAGTATATTCACATTATGCAATAGATCTCTAGAACTTCTTCATGTTGCAAAAATGAGACTCTAGACCCACTGAACAACAACTTCCCATTTCTTCCTCCCCTCAGTCCCTGGAAACCACCGTTCCACTTTCTGTTTCTGTGAGTGTAACTGCTGCAGACACGTCATCTAAGTGGAATCATACAGCATTTGTCTTTTTGTCACTGGCTTGTTTCACTTCCCATAAAGTCTTCAAGGTTCGTCTATGCTGTAGCGTTTGACAGGATTTCCTTTTTTTAAAAAGGCTACATAATTGTCCATTGTACGAACATAGCACCTTTTCTTTATCCATTCCTCCGTCAGTGCGCATTTGGGTTGCCTCCATCTCTTGGCTATTGTGAACAATGTTGCCGTGAACATAAGTGAGTAACATTGCCTTTTAAAGCAAAGATGTTTACATGTGTGTACAAGAAGATACTGGCACGCATTCGTGTATGGTGTGTGCATCGCCCCCACTGAGGGTAGACCAGGCATAACCTGCCTTTGCGTAGGCTTAGAGCAAACCAACTCTTTTAAGCAATCACATTTTCTTGAAATGTCAGATTTTAAAACATTTATCAAGTTAACAGAGCATTGAAATTGCAATGAAATTTTAAAAAATATATTTTGAAATGTTTTCGCTGAGTTCAAAACAGTGAGTCTATTTTATTAATTAAAATAGTTTGGGACTTAAACCCTTTTTTATTAGCTTCATATTTTGGAGCTTCCAGTCAGATTTTCTCAGAGCTCAGGCCATGGCACTTTGCCCTGAGACTGGTTTCTGCCGTAGGTATGTTTGGAAGGACAGTGTCCCTCTTTAAGGATGGCCTCTTCTACTCTGGGTGAGGATGGATGTCAGGAAAGCTTCAGGCCAGAGATTTACAAACAGTGAGAAATGCAAATACATTTCATACTGCAATCCTGAACACATAAACACACGTATTGAGGCAAAGCAAAATTTCCATGAAACAACACTTGAACCTCCCTCTAGGTGATGCGCTCATACTTCCCAGCCCAGAGCTACTTAAAGTGTGGTCTCTGAACTGCTTATCTCTGGCCAGGGAAGAAATGAGTAAGAAATCAAGTGTAAGTGTTTTGCACGTGAAAAGATGTTGACATCATTAGCCATTAGGGAAATGCAAACCAAAACTACAGTGGGAGTGGGATAGCACTTCACACCCAGTAGGGAGGCTATAATAGAAAAAGGCAGATAATAATAAGTGTTGGTGAGGATGTGGAGAAATTGGAAACCTCATACCCTGCTGCTGTGGAAAAGCTGTAGTTCCTCAAAGAGATAAACACAGAGTTACCATATGACCCAATTCCACTCCTAGGTGTACATGCAAGAGAAATGAGAATGTATGTCCACGCAAAGCCTTGTACGTGAATGTTCATGGCAGCATTGCTCTTAATAGCCCCAAGTGGAAACAACTCAATGTCCATCAACTGATGAATGAATAAACAGTATGTAGTATACCCATACAATGGAATATTATTTGGCAATACAAAAAGGAAATACTGATGAACCTTGAAACATGCTAAAGAAAGAAGCCAGTCCCAGAAGACCACATATTATATGATTCCATTTATATGAAATGTCCAGAATAGAAAATTCTATAGGGATAGAAAGAAGATTAGTGGCTGCCTAGGGCTGGGGGTATGGGGGTCTGAGGGAAATAGAAATTACCTGCTAATGGGTAGACGGTTTCTTTTAGGCGTGATGGAAATGTTCTAAAATCGATTGTGGTGAGGGCTGCATCACTCTGTGAATATACTAAGCACCACTGAATTGGTGAATTATATGGTATGTGAATTGTTATCTCAATAAAACCGTTAAAAAACAAAGTGTTTTAGACACAGCAATTTGACATTATTGTGACATCTAAGAGCATGACTTTTTTCTATGAACTCATTTTTATCGTTTTATTGTATTTTGCAAAAGTATCAGTCAGTCCATGACAGATCAGAACTAAAAAAATTAAAAAAGAAAGCAGATCCACAACAGATCCTTTGAGAGGCACTCTTCTTGTCTATTTCATCATTTTATAAGAATTCTAATTTTAAAACACTAAATTGACTGTTCCCCATTAAGTTGGCTGTGGCTTGCAGTTTGAAAAATACTGCCCTGGGGGCACAGCACCCCAGCAGGAAAAGTTCAGTGAAATTGTCAGAGATGAGTGGCGCCCTCAGGATAAACCAAACCTGTGACCTGACTCTGCCCGCCCCGCTTCCGGTCCTGCTCACCCCCCAATCCTGCCTGCTCCATTGCACGCCCCTCACTCCAGTTCTACCCAACAACACATGTTCCCCACGTGCCAACCAGCTCAGATTCCCGTGTCTTTGCAAGTGAAGTTTCCTCTGCCAGGAATGACAACACTTCAGTGTCATCCACCTGGAAAACACCACGTTATTCTCCAAGTTGCAGCTCAGATATCATCTCCTCTGACCTGAGCTGCTCCTCTGTGCTCCTCTTACCCCGTGTCCATACACAGCAAGGCAATCACACTCCTGCTGGTCTGTGTGCCCCAGGAGATGGCAAATTTCTTGAGGGCAGATGGGACCTTTTGTTCATCTGTGCATCCTGGCGCCCACCACGGGCAGATACATGACCAGTGCTCAAAGCACAAATGCGGCATAGTTCATCTCTGTTTTGATGGCAGCCCAGATCTCTCCTGTCTGTCACACTAGACTAGAACCAGGCACAGTCCTCCAGGTAAAATCCTGCCCATCCCGCATCCTTGGCCTAGGGTCTCCCCACCCCCGCCACCCCGGGATTCTGGGCCACACTATTCAACGTTCTGGGCTGCCATGGAGACCCCTGTTTCCTGGCCGCTTATATGTCTTTCACTCCTTGCATTCCCCACCTTGGTATCGACTGACTTCTCTTCTGTTTTATTCTGATCATCTGGGGCCACAGTGTCTCAGACTTCTTTGATACGGGAACTTCTTATTTTGCACTGTGCCATTCAGGGGCAAATTGTTAGTTTCTGATCATGTTACTCTAGAGAGGATCTTCCTTTTCCCTCCTCCTATTTGGCCTGATTTTTTTATGTCCAGTTGGACCCAGGCTACCATTCATTTATGACACACAGCATTATGTAACCTTGTTTCTCTCTTTCTCTCTGGCACATGATCATTTAGCTGTACTAAAGCTTAAAAGGTCAATTTACCTCGGATTTGAGGTGAGCAGAACAAACAAATAAAGGGGGACAGACTAAAACATACTGTTGAAATGATTTAAAAAGGCAGAGAAAATCAAATGGAACTCAGCCCCGCCCGACCAGTTTCACACAAATTAGAGGTACCCTATGTCTCATTCCTGTTAGCCACTTTCCAGCTGAGTTGGGACAGCATTTGTGTTTCCACCACTGTAGGGAGGCAGTATAGTCCAACACTTAGGAGCAAGGGCTCTGAGAGTGAAGCATATGGGTTCATAAACTGGCTCTCTTATTTACCATCTGTGTGATCTTGGGCAAATTACTTCTCTGTGCTCCTGTTACTTTCTGTAAAATGGAAATAGTACTTGTACATATTCTGTGGGGCTATTGTGAGGATTAAATGAGTTAACATTAAAAGGTTAATGTTAAGGCACACAGTGCCTGCCTTAAATTAAGTGTTCGATACATTTTAGCTGCAATTAAGCTGTTTTTGAGCACCTACTCTGCACGTACTCATTAAAGCTAAAGATATGAGGAAAAAAGGAACAGGAATTGATTTCTCATGCCAAGCTTGCCTTTTGGCAGACACTTAATATCTTGTTTTATTTTTACAATGATCCTTTGAGATACATTCTGTTACCCCATTTTATAGCAAAATTAGGCCCAAAACATTACATTAAAAAAAAAATCAAAGAATGCTACTGTCCAAAGTAGGGCAAAACAACTGATGATTTAAGGTTCCAGCAACAATTTCTCTCACCTAAGATCAAAGTGCAAATTATTAGGATACTTGAATACCCATCTAAAGATGGGAAAATGCTGGCTGGAGCTGGTTCCTGAAAAACACTCTTGTTCTAGTTTAGAGAGAGCTTTCCCTTGTATCCTCTCATTTTGTCCTTTAGGCCTCTAAAGAACGCTGTTGAGAATGGAATTGTAATATCCCCAATTTATGGCTGGAACCTGAGCCAAATCAGGTGGCCAGTGAGCAACAGAGCTGTGCCTGGACCTCAGGTCCTTCAATGACCATGATGGTTGACCACAGGCTGTCCCACCCAGCTCACTGCAGCAATGGCACTGATGACTCAGACCTCTGCACTGGCCGTAGTGATTTTTTTTAGGGAGAACATTCCCATGCTCCAGTGTCATGCTCAGCCAAGAAAGCTCCACACCTGGGCTCGTACACACATCTACCGTGTTATGGCAGCTGGCTCAGATGACCGTCAAGTCACCTCTTCTCAGTCCTCTTCCTTCCTGGTAATTTTCTCCCTTTGTGGCTCTTGGTGGCTTCCCTACGAGTGGTCCTCCAGGTGTGACCAGGTCAGCTCATCAGAGAGATTCTCGTAATCTTGAGTTGGAAAAGGGGAGGGATTGGGGTATTGATCCCTTTCCTCCTAGGTGGTTGAATTTTACTGAATCTGATTACAATTCCAAGAATTTCTCAAGAGTCTCACAAAATCTGGACCTGCTTATGGAAATTCAAATAGCTTTTACTTATTTCTTATAAATGACTTCAAATCATCTATAGAAACTGCTCAGTTGGGTATGTTTTATATGGAAATCTAAACTTCCTTAGCTTAAGTCTGTGTTTACACAGTGACAGCTTCATTTTTTTGTTACTCCCAACCCCCACCCTCCACTAAACCATAGCACCCTAAGAGCAGGAATGAAGATTTTTTCATTATCATGCCTCCAGTTCAAAACAGAGCGTGACACATAGTAGAAGCTCAATAAATCAATGTTTGCTTGATGGAGAAGAGGCATCAATGGATGGGTGGAGGGGCAGCTGATGGATGGACTAACGGCAAGATGGGCAAACAGATATGTGAACCTGTGGCCAGACAAATGGATGAGACCACAGTAATGACAGTGCTGCATTGTGATGTAGCCACAGTAGTTAGCTACTTATTTATGAGGACTTTAGCAAACTAAGTGTTTGCTGCACTAACCTGCAGAAAATCTCAACTATTGGTTGAATTTGAAAATAGAACTGTACCTAAGATTTTTACTTATGCTTTAGCTAATTGCTGTCCCTTGCTGCCATTTTAGCTGGATTTGTGTTTCAGTGATGACATGCAATTTAGATTGGTAACTTCACTTTGACTTTCAGCTATAAGGACTTCCCAGACTTTTTTTTTTTTTTCCTTTGGGACAGAGTCTTGCTCTGTTGCCCAGGCTAGAGTGCCATGGCATCAGCCTAGCTCATAGCAACCTCAAACTCCTGGGCTCAAGCAATCCTCCTGCCTCAGCCTCCCGAGTAGCTGGGATTACAGGCATGCACCACCACGCCAGGCTAATTTTATTCTATTTTTAGTAGAGACGGGATCTTGCTCTTGCTCAGGCTGGTCTCGAACTCCTGACCTCGAGCGATCCTCCTGCCTCAGCCTCCCAGAGTGCTAGGATTACAGGCGAGAGCCATCATGCCCAGCCAAGACTGGCTAGACTTGAGACATGCCAAAGCTTTGGTTCCTTCCCACCTGCCTCAGTATTCCCAACAAGATCACTGTGCTTCTGTTCCCAATGCAGAACTCCCAAGCCAAAAATAATTTCTACCCCTCCAGGTCACCTCCCTCTCATGATAGGGTTAGAGATATTTTAAGAGTGGACACACTGGACAGACTACCCTCAGGTAGGGCTGCAGGTAATGCTCAAGTTGCCTATTACTAGACTTTGGCAGCAAACCTGTTCGAGGGAGGTATCCTCTGTCCCTGCTACTTGGCCACCTTCTCCATTGGGCCTGCCAATCAAGTCTCTGTCTGTTCATCTCTCTTCCCTGAGCTGGACATTCCTAAATCAGGCGGGCCCTGGCCCTCTGCCCCTGACTTTTCCTGCTCCTGCCACCCCACCCCCACCTACCTCTGCCTAGCTTCTTGCTACTCAGACCTATCTGTCTGCCCTGATGCAGCTCAGCGTGGTGCAAGGCCCAGGGTCTGGTTAGTCAGTTCTAACAGATAGAAGTGCTCTGTATAGTGTAATACCAAACTGAACTTTTCCTAGTGCTAACTCCACGTATAGAATTACCTCTTCCACAGAATACGGTAATTCTATTTCCATCCCCTGGGGCAACATGGAATATATCTACTCCATCGTCTTCTGCACGAAGGTCCTTCAGTGTTGAAGATATCTTTAAAGACAACTAACGCATCACTCTAAGATTTCTCCTCTCCAGCCGACAGCGCCAGTTCCAGCAATGTTTCCGCAGGATACTTGCTTTCCAGACCCTTGCCATCCCGGACAGTTTCTATTTTGTCATATTTACTCTTGAAAAGTTTTTTTAGAAGACCAAGGAACTGTCCCAGAAGGGAGGAGACTAAGGAGGTATGGCAGCTAAATGCTATGTGGTAGACTGGATTGGGTTCTGGACCAGAAAAGGGAGATTAGTAGGACAATTGAATTAATACATACAATCTATAATTTAGTTAACAATATTGTGGGGCTGAGGGGAAAATTCCCCTTTCCCTTGAAAGTTCGCTGAAAGATCAACTCACAATTAAGGCAGATCCATAAGAAGAAGAGGTTTGTTTACCGTGCCCACAGGGAGAATCACAGAGTGATTACCCAATATCTCAGTGGGATGCAGATATTTTTATACCTGCCTTTTAGAGGGGAGGCGAAGAGTATAGGTAATTCTATTTAGGGACAATAAATGGTTGCTAGGGAGGATGAATGTATACTTCGGAGAATGAATGGATGGGAGGAGAGGAACAGATTGATCCATAAATTAACCTAAGAGACAGGTATTATGTTCAAAATGATTAGGGCCAGGTCTGGTAGCAGTCTTGATTTTCTTTTCTGCAATATATTGAGATAACAGGGAAGGTAATGGAAGTCCACTGTTCTTTTGATGGGTCCATCTGGTTATGCAGATAAAGGGAAAGCTCCTTCTGAGGGCTGGTTGATTTCTAATGGCCTTTAATTCAAAATATTCTTTATACCAGGGAGTCATATTTTGGGGTGAAATTTCCTGAGCTCCTTCAGTAGCAATGTCAATTTTCTGGTTTTGATAATTATGCTGTGGTTATGTAAGATGTTAGCATTTGAGAAAGCTTAGTGAAGGGTTTATAGGAACTCTTCTCACAATTTTTTGGAAATCTAATATTATTTCAAGGTGAAAAACATTTTTTTAAGTTAAAAAATAGTCTTTCAGCTGGGTGTGGTGGCTTGTGCCTGTAATCCTAGCATTTTGAGAGGCCAAGGCAGGAGGATTGCTTGAGGTCAGGACTTTGAGACCAGCCTGAGCAAGAGAAAGACCTCATCTCTACAAATAATAGAAAAATTAGCCAAGCGTAGAGGTGTGCACCTGTAGTCCCAGCTACTCAGGAGGCTGAGGCAGGAGAATTGCTTGAGCCCAGGAGTTTGAGGGTGCTGTGAGCTATGATGATGCCCAGGTGACAGAGAGACCCTGTCTCAAAACAAAAAAAGGCTTTCAGATGTTGTGTTGGATTTGCATGGTGTCAGTTTAGCTAAGCTGGAACTACAGTTCCCAGAATTCCTTTCTGTCCATAGTTTGGAGTTGTCGTGGGCCACAAGAGACATGTGGGGGAGATTCGGAAGGCAGAAGTGCAGGAATGCCCGGGGAAGGCCCTGCGCAGCGCGTGCACGTTGTCACATCTCTCTGGCAGTGGCGCAGGGCAGTGGCCACACCGGCAGCTCCTGCCTGCTGCACTGCCGCTTCTCTGACTCTTCAGCCTGGGGCATACTCAGCTCTTTCTGTGAGGAAGTCCACCATTTGGAAGGAACAGTTTGTAATCTTGCAGCTGCTCTTTCCGTGTTTGATATATGCTGAGCATTTCCCCCAGCAACACTTTGATGACCTATATTAAAATCATTTTAATCTATTGGTAAGGAACTTGATGAGTTAGTTGTTATTAGTACGTCTATATCAATGAGGTCTAATATTTAGTTACCTTTTTGAGTAATCAAGTCACAATGTAATCTCCTCTTAAGCTAGTGGCAACTATAAATCTCCAGAAATTTTCCCACATGAGTTGCTCTCAATCCAGGTCCTCCAGTTCATTCTTGCAAGTGGCTTTTTGAAGCTGAAGGTTTAGCTTTACATTTCTCCCCATGAAGTTTCATCTTGGAGCTTTTGGTTCATCATTCTAGTTATCCTGATTAATTTGAATGTGGGAATCTGTCAGCTAGCACATTAGTTATTCTTACCAACTTTGTATTACTCATACATTTCATAAGAACATATTCAAAGTCTTATCCAAGATTCTAAAGGACAGAGACATCAATCTTCTCACGGGTCAGCATTAATCAGTTAATCCAACTGAGTGTAACTGGCTGAAAACCCTCGACTTGTATTGCCATCTCACCCACATCTTTCTACCTCATCCACAAAAATATTACAAGATGTCATCTCAGCATTTTGTTCATTTATCAGAGCAGATAAGACATCTATTTAATAATCTGTAACTAGTGTAACTTGCCTTACCAGTTTTGGATTCAAATAAGATTCTCGAGGCCGGGTGCGGTGGCTCACGCCTGTAATCCTAGCACTCTGGGAGGCCAAGGTGGATGGATTGCTTAAGGTCAGGAGTTCCAAACCAGCCTGAGCAAGAGCGAGACCCCGTCTCTACTAAAAATAGAATGAAATTAATTGGACAACTAAAAATATATAGAAAAAATTAGCTGGGCATGGTGGCGCATGCCTATAGTCCTAGCTACTTGGGAGGCTGAGACAGAAGGATTGCTTGAGCCCAGGAGTTTGAGGTTGCTGTGAGCTAGGTTGATGCCACGGCACTCTAGCCCAAGCAACAAAGTGAGACACTGTCTCAAAAAAAAAAAAAAAAGATTCTCATAATCTCTTATTTTCCATATTAACCTCTTGAATCCCTACATGCCCAAATCAATTCATTTCCAGGGCTGCTGTAACAAAGTACCACAAATTTGGTGGCTTAAAACAACAGAAATTTAATCTCTTGCAGTCAGGGAGCCAGAAGTCTGAAATCAAAGTGTTGGCAGGGTTGGTTCCTTCTGGACGCCTTGAGAGAGCATCCGTTTCATGCCTCTTCCTAGCCTCTGCCGACAATGCTTAGCATTCCTTCACCTGCCGCTGCATCATGCCAAGCTCTGCCTCCATGGTCACCTGGCCCTCCTCCCTGTCTGTCTCTCTGCGTGTCTTTCTCTCTTGTTAAAAGGATACCAGTCACATTAGATATAGGGCCCATCCTAATCCAGTAGGACTTCATCATAAAGCATTACACCTATAAAGAACTTATTTCCAAATATGGTCACATTCTGAGGTTCCAAGTGGACATGAATTTTGAGGGGACAGTATTCAGCCCAGTATACCAAATAAGCAAGAGCCTCCATCTCCTTGATGCCTGCGTAAGGTTGCACAATTTATGTGGTGCTTGGCCGAGGGAACCTGGGCGCTCTCTCTGCTGCTATCTGTATCCCCGCTGAAACCAGCAGCTCCTGCTGCGCTGCTGCCAATAGCCCAGCTCCTCACAAGGCCAAGGTGACTCTTCCCCAGTGTTATGCTTGGGTGAGAATGTGCCACACGTGGGCTGCTGCACACAGGACCCCCCACACACACACACACCATGCCAGAGGACAATCAAGTCACCATTTCACACCTCCTCTTCCCGCTTGGTTTGGGAATGGGGGGGGAGGGTCTTGTCATTTCAGGTGGAACCCGCCCATGAATTCATCTGTGACCATTTCAGCCCATCAGAGATTTACTAACAGTCAGCCTCACATGATTAGGGAGTGGTTCTGAGCCCTTTTCTCCCAGAAGGCTCCTTGCCCCTATATAAATTTGCCCAATTGCTTCAGCAACCAGACTTTCATACCAAGAAATACGGAGAATAGCCTTTGTCCAGCCACACATCGGGGGAAAGGTCCAGTTCTAACCTCTTCTCAGGATAATGGGTGCCTAGCTGCCCACATTTACATAACTGAAGGAGACTGTTCACGTGATTGTTCTGGGAACAAAGACGTCCTCCAAGAAGACTGGCTGCCTCCTCCTGCTAGCTGGCAACTTTTACATGGCAGTTTGTTGAGGCAGAAAGATATAAAACTTCACTTTGTAGGCACTCTTTTACAAATCTAGTCCGTATTTGCTCCATGAATTAATGTCACATTTGGAAGTCAGAGGTCATTACATTACCCCATTTGCACATTCTTTCTCTTTGAAAACTGACAAACATTTCACACTTCCCTGGCTATTGGCTCCTTTCCCAAGTTTCTCAGAAATCTCAGACAGCAGCTCTGCGATCACATCCCCGAGTTCTGACAAGATTCCTCTCAAGCCAGGGGCTCCCACTCCCTCTTCCCCAATCTGGAGCTTGACGTCCTTCTGGAATTCGGCTCCACACTCTCTGGTTTGAGAATTACTCTTCTTGAGATAGAACATTATGCGTTAAAAAATTTTGCCTCCTCCACTAAGTGCGGGACCTAGCTGTTCCTTGTTATTTTTCTTGCTCCAAATAATTTTCTAAAGCAGTATTTCTGTGGTTTCTGTCATCTGTGTAGGCCTCAGCTCATTTTACATGTTGGTGTTCCTAACACAGGTCCGCCGGCTTGTGCTGCTTTTGGCATTTGTTTCTGGCCTTCTGCTCCCTCCCACTGTTGCACATGCTCGTTGGAGTTCTGAGCTCACCCTGTATTCCAGGTTGCTTCTTTGGATGACCCCTCTGGCCCCAGTCCAACTTCCTTCTCAATGAGGTTACCAGCTATTCCTTGTTCCGTGTAATTATTCGTGGAGCACTCGGCACTACTGATACACGGGCGAACAAAATCAGATATGGTGCCTGCACTTACAAACCCAAGGAAACAGACATTATTCAAATAATTACACAAATAAATATAAAATTACAGCTATAATAATTGTGAAGAAGAGGCACATAGTACTCTAAGACTGTAAGAGTTCGTAAAGAGCTTTCTTTCTCTCTCTCTCTCTCCTTCTTTCTTTCTTTCATTTAAAGAGGCAAGAAAGGGATCACTGAGATCCAAAGGATGAAGGAAGACTTACTGATGTCAAAAAGGAGGAAGGAAACAACCCAATTAGAAAATGCACAACAAACCCCTCACCAAAGAAGAAATGCAAATAGCGAGTAAGCACAGGCATTAGGAAATTGAAGATCAGGTGATCTTTTAGGGCAGTGAAACGATTCTGTATGCTACCGTAAGGTATCAGATACTTATACTACCTATCATTATACATTTGTCTAAACCACAGAATGTACAACACAAAGAATGAACCATAATGTAAACTATAGACTTTGAGTAACAATGATATGTCCATGTTGGTTCATCAGTTCTAACAAATGTACCATACTGGTTCAGGATGTTGAGGGTGGAAGAGGCTGTGTGTATACAGGGGTAGGTGTGCAGGTGGGACAGGGTACATGTGAGCTCTCTGTACTTTCCATTCACTTTTGCTGTGACCCTGAAACTGCTCTGAAAAATAAAGTCAATTAATTAAAGAAAAGGAGGGGAGGGGGAAGAAAAAGAGACTTCCAGGAAGAGACCAGCACATGCAAAGGCCCTGTGGCAGAGAGAAGCCTGGTGATTGTGCAGGACTGAATGAAGCCATGGTGGGTGGAGTAGAGAGAGTAAGGTGGAGCTTGGTAGGGCTGGAGAGACAATGAGGCCCAGACTCTGCAGGGTCTGATAGGCTGTTAAATCTGCTTTTCTTTATCCTGCAAGCACTGGGAAGTCATTAAGTGGTTTTAGGGGCATGGCAGTAGGATAGGGATGGGGGGAATACAATCAGATTTCTATTTTGAAACAATCACTCTGGTTACAGTGTGTTGGAACTCTGAAAGGAGCCAGAGTTGATATAGGGAGGCCAGTTGGGAACCTGATACTGCAGCCCAGCTGAAAAATGAAAAGTGGGTGATGTGGGAATGGGAAAAGCAGCAAGACAAATGTGAATTTAAATTGGACAGAACTTGGAGGGGAATGAAATATAGGAAAGAAGGAAGAGAGAGGGGCCTAGCATGTTTCCTTGGTTAATTTGTGATTGTAAAATGAGAATTTATTTCTTGGAGATTTCTGTCCCTTTTTAGCCATATCCTCTTTAAAGTTTTTGACTCATACAAATTTTCCAACTTGTTGAAATCTACTTTCCTTCAGTGAAGTGAACAGGTCCCTTCTGTACTATAAAGGGCTCCATGATGAAGCCAGTACTTTCTCCCAAGCCTTAGTCACTTGTATATCATAAACCAATATCGACACATGCTTTTAGAATTACATCCAACAAAGGAGCTCCCCTTATTTCCTCTACTTTTTGAAAGTTGAGTTCATAAAACAAGTTAAACATTCTTTTGTCATCTGCAGGATGAGTAGTTGCCATAGTTATATAGTCCTTACCATGTCCCAGGCATCTTTAGCTCATTGAATCCTCCCAAGAACCCAATGAAGTAGTATAATTATTATCCTCATTATGCAGATGGGGAAACTGAGACACAAACAGGGTAAACAATGTGTCTGTGTTCATAGAGTCAGGACTTGAACTCTGGCTCTGCAGTCTATATTCTTAGCCATCGCTCTAATTTCCCCCCAGACATGATCTTTCTGCAGGATTTTTCAAGCTGGTCCTAGAGAGAGAAATCTTTTTGCCTCTTGAGTCTCAAAAATGGAAGATGGACATCTCAGGTGTGTATTACATGGGGAAAAACGGGGAAAGAACAAAGCTGACCTGCAGGATAATCTAAAGTGAGAGATGGGAAGGGATGGAGAGAGAGAGAGATGAAAAGAGACAAAGAGAAAGAAAGATCTAAAGCAGCCACAGAACACCACGATGGCCAAAAAATGAAAAACAGCCAATACCAGCGTTTCCCAAGGACAGTTGGCCATTTCCTGACAGTCAGAAGGTCAAGGTCAATCTGCTGGGGGTATGAGAAAACACAAGATGGACATTTGACTCCTAAAGCACAGGGCTAAAAGCCAGGTAAGTGGAATAATTTGGCAAAGACCAAGGCAGGTATGAGTCTTGGCCAGATGTCTGAATTGTCTGAATCTGTGGTTCCTGACCGTAGGTGGCTATCACGTCTCCAGGGAATGCTTTACTGTTCCTGACACCAGACTTACAGAATTTCCTGGGGCGGGGTTAATCCTAGGCATCTGTAGTTTTAAAAAGACTTTCAGGTGATTCTGATAGGGGTCCCTGGTTAAGACCTACTGGCCGAAAAACATACAGTTGATACTCGTACGAGGTCTCCTGGTGAAATATTTACCAGGTGCTTAAGAGATAAAAACAAAATCCCCAAACACAAAAGTCAATCTGGGGGCCCTGGAATTACTAGGATCTCAAGGAAGCTGGGGCCAGGGGCCTTGACTGATCCATCTGTACCCCAGGTGTATCAGCTATGTTCCATGAGGCAGAGAGAGCCTGGCACCATCTTGAGACAGACCAGAGATGAAGATCAGGGAAAGTGGCTCTCACCTCAAGGAAGGCCTAGGTCCCACATGAAACTCAGGGCATCTTAAAATCTTCCTTCACCAGGAGTGTAGGATTTGGCCACACACATTCGGGGGCTGAATTGCAACTTCTGAACCATATGTGGGTTTTATTGGAATGAACCTAGTTTGAGAAATAAATAGTTAAAATGGCATTTTGTCAGTTACTATTACGTCAGCACTCCCTGCTTGAGTGTAGAAGAATTTCTTCTGTGTAACAATAAAAACCCTTCCCTTTCCCTGCCCTCCTCATAGGATTCTCAGGGAAAAAGGAAAGGCGAAGACTTTGCAAGGGGCTAGCAGTTCCACAATGGATGCAATAAAACTATTAATATATAAAAAAGAAAGCAAGGAAAAAATAAACAGGGGAGGCCAGTCCCAGTGGCTCACGCTTGTAATCCTAGTACTCTGGGAGGCCGAGGTGGGAGGATCACTTGAGCTCAGGAGTTCGAGACCAGCCTGAGCAAGAGTGAGACCCCATCTCTACTAAAAATAAAAAAAAATTAGCTGGGTGTGGTGGCTCATGTCTGTAGTCCCAGCTAGCCGGGAGGCTGAGGCAGGAGGATCACTTGAGCCCAGGAGTTCAAGGTTGCGGTCAGCTATGATCATACCACCGCACTCTACCCAGGGCAACAGAGGGAGACTCTGTCTCAAATAAATAAAGAAACAAACAAACAAACAGGGAATTCAAGATCATGGTTGTCTTGAATAGAGAGAGTTTTGGCGGGGGTATGTGGGGGATGGAATGCCAGCGACTACAAGGTTAGTGATGCTTTTGTTTTGAGTGTTAGGTTTGTGGGTCCTTATTCCATTATTAAAATAACTAGCAAACTAACTAACCAAATAAAGAGATGGAGATTGCCACGCCTGAACAAATGAGAGAGTATCATGAAACAAGGATTATGATTAACACAGTTCTGTGCACTGAAGGGCCAACATAAAAATAAATGTAAAGAGGTACATATAGAGAAAAAAAAAATCACCTACAAATAATGCCACCATCCATAGGTAACCACTGTTCTTCACATTTCCTTTCCAGGTATTTTTGAAAATCTATTTTTTATTTAGTTGAGGTCATACTGTATTTATAACTGTTTTATATTCTTTTTTAAAAAAATTATTAGACTTTATTTTCTCTTAGAATCAGGCAAATGAAGCTCAATAGACTTTATTTTCTCAGAGCTGTTTTAGGTTCACAACAAAATTGGAAAATAGAGATATCCTCCTCTTTTTACATAGCACAGGGGTATACACATGCTTTCATTTCATCAAAAGCATCTCACAATTTTTTACTGTCAGCAGAATGTTTTCTTCGTGATCCTGGTATCTCCCCTGCCAGGCAAGTATATAATGTTTTCTTATATGGATATAACATGGCTCACTTAGCCTTACTGTCACTGGACATTAGGTTGTTTCCAATTTTTTGGTGCTGTAAGTGGTGATTAACGTTTTAACGCATGACTCACCACTATCCCATTCCTACACACACATTTAGCATTACTTTTTTTAGGACAGATTATTAGAATTGTTAGATGAACAAATATGAACATTTTAAGGCCTTTGTTACCAAACTGCCAACTTGCTTTCCAGAAATTTTACATCTTCACCAGAAGAAGTTGAAAGGATCTACGTACTCACCGCGCTCTTGCCAGCTATGGTAGACCGAACAATTGCCCCTCCCCCAAAGACGTCCATGTCCTGATCTCCAAAACCTGCGACTAGGTTACCTTTCATGGCAAAGGGGTATTAGGTTGCTAATAAACTGGCCTTGAGAAGGTGGGATTATCCTGGATTCCCCAGTTGGGCCCGACGAAAGCACAAAGGTCCTTAAAAGTGGAAGAGGGAGACCAGAGAGAATCAGGGAGACAGTCACGTGCAAGTGACTCGGCCTCATGTTGCTGGCTTGGAAGACGCAGGAAGGGGCCACAAGCCAAGGAAGACTTCTAGAAGCTGGAAACCACAAGGAAATGCATTCTCCCCAAAAGCCTCCAGAAAGGAGCGCAGCCTACCAACACTTGAGCTTAGCCTGCTTAGTCCTCTACTAGACTTCTCACTGCAGAACTGAAAAAAAAAAAATTTATGTTGTTTTAAGCCACCAAATTTGTGGTAATTTGCTACTACAGTGATTAAAAAATATATACCAGCATTGGATATTTTTTTTTCATTCCATTTGATTCCAATGGTATTTAATAGTCACTTTAATTTGTATTTCTTTGATTTTGGGGTAGAGCACATCTATTGTTCTGTTTACCCAGAAAATACCCTTCTTCTGGGAAATGCTCTTTCACTTCCGTCTGAACATGTGGTCCAAAATAGAGCCAGATAACAGAGTCAAACTAAGCCACTCAGAGTCTGTCTTTGTAACTTAAAATTTTAGGATTAGAGAAAACAAGCCCAACCCCTTCTGCTGGTGCAGGGGAGAGTTAAGTCACAGCAGCTGCCAGAGGCAGGTTTCTGCATCTGCACCAATCCCGTGTGAGAGACTGACACCGATGTGCAGGGAGAGCGAGGAGGAGAGGTGGGTCACTTTCAGTCACCAGGGGCAGCTGCACTGGCTCTTCTCCTAGCCACGTGACCCCTCCACTAAATGTCTCTTTTGCCAAAAGTAGTTTGAGTTGTGTTCCTGTCACTTACTACTAAAAGACTCTTAATATGGACCCTAAAAGTGATCATTGTTTTTAGGAAAATAAGATAAAAATTCTTAATACAAAAAGTGGAACTTGAACTGGCATGTGGAAATTCATGAGCCCCAAATGGCTGAATCAAGGTTGGTTAGGGATGGGGATGGCCGTGAGCATCCCCAGATCCAAGGCTGGGAAACTTGTGTTCCCTATTTTATGTTTTCAAAGCAGTTGGTTGGACTATTTTCCAGTGTCACCTGGGACTCAGACCATGTGCCATTCAGACTTACACTTTAGGAGACTTGGTATGAAAATAACAGGATAATAGAATGTGTCAGTGATTTCCTGCAGCCTTTAGTTGGGTGCTGTGAGAGAAAGAGAAGACCCCAAAGAAGCAAGTATTCAAGGAGCTATGGAACAGATAAATACAGCTTTAAGAGAGGTCTTTCTGTTAGTAGCCAGCAGTCCCAAATAACCAAATGCCCTTTGTTCAAAAGCAAATACTCAACTCTCTTCCCACACTAAACGTTCTGCACTGATTAAGAAGCCACAGAATCCTGAAAATTGAATGGTGATACCCAGGAAGGATTGCAACCAAACACACACCATGGTGTGCACTCTACCCAACAAGGACTTATCGACTTTTCCCCACCAGTGTAATGTGAAAGTCCCAGTGGCTCGGATGACCCTGCAGGGCACAGTAGCGCTGTCTTCCCTCCCGACTCTTTCCTGCTCAGCCTTCAGGGATGGGCAGGGCCTCCAGAGCTGTGCTAAGAGGCTGGAGCCACTTGCACGGGGTCCAGGATAACTTTCCTGTCTTACAACATTTCCGGAGTTGGTTATTGGCCAATAGAGACCCCCCAAATGAAGATTACAGTCAGCTAATTAAAGTTTTAAGGGTTTAAATGCTAAAAAAGCCCAAGTCTACCAAACTGAGGTGTGTGGTTGCTCAACCACTAAGGTGGTTATTTTCCAAACTTTCCTGATGATAAAAATCGCTTGGTCCCAGTTAGTAATGCCTATGGCTAAAAAAAGAAAAAAAAAATCACTTGGGATGATTGTTAATACAGTTTTCAAAGCACTGCCCCTGGAGATTTAGTGGATTTGAGGTGTGATTGGAGATCTGTATTTTTGACAAATTCCCCAGGAGATTTCTATCATCCAACAAGTTTGGGAAGCTCTGTCCTGAGGTAATCATCAGGTGCCTAGACCAACAGGAAGTGGTTTGTGAGGCAATACAGCCCGAAGCAGGAGAACTTCTCTACAGCCATGCTCATGGGGATCTTATGGATATGGGCGAAGGAAATGTTCCCAACAGGGAAAATCTGGGAGCCAGACTGGCCAGCCAGAGAATTCACTCCTTGCCAAAGATGCAGTGATATTCACCAGCCAGAGCAATGATCTCACCATCCCCATCCAGCTGGAGGTGGTTTAAAAATTGGACCAGTGTTCACCCCTTTCAAATGGTAGCATTCGTAATGGTTACCCCGTTTTTCACCAGCATTGTATACCCAGGTGTGTTGGAGGTGGTTGCTGGTTGCAGTAATCACATGACCAATGAGGCCAAGATTATGAGAAGACTTGACCAGGAGGAGTGGACACACCTAGGAGCCCTGGTCTTGGACTTGCTGTCAAATGGCCCAATGAGTTAATGCTTTGAGTACCACTTCCATGCAGACCGAACTCACTCATTTTCTCTGAATATGTAGAAATAATGTTTACCATTTGTTAAACACTATGTTCTAGGCATGGTCTATGTGCTTTATATGCATTAGCTTATTCAACTCTCCCCCAAACCCTAGTAGGTAGGTGCTGTTATTATCTCCCAGTTTACAGGTGAGGAAACTGAGGCTCAGGGAGATGAAAAGGGCCGCCCAAGGCTGTATAGCTTAAGTCATGGGGCCAAGATTTGAGCATTGGCCGTATGGCTCCAGAACCTGAGTTCTTAGCCGTCACTCTAAGCTGCCTCTCCAATGACAAAGAGAAAAATAAAATGACGCTGCCACATTTCAAAAGAAGATAAACATTGCTGTGGGTAAGGAACAGGGAAACTAATGTGAAGAAAGACTGCCAACAAAAGCAATCAGCAGGAGTTGAACTCCCTTCAGACGAAAAGAAAATAGTAGAGCAAGATGAAAATGGCTGTAATATAAGCATGTTTAGAATCCTCACAAGATAAGGGAAGACATGAACAAGAGTAAGAGGAATATAAAAGGGGAACAATTAGAAACTCTGGAATTGAAAAATCCAGTATTTAAACATATGGGGAAACTCTGAACCAAACATAGTTGAATAAATAATTAGTGCTTTAGAAGATGGAGCTGAGAAATTCACCCAGAACATAGCACAGGAGACTTTTTAAAAACGTAAAAAGGCAATTATGAGAACTGGAAAAAAGTCTGAGAGGCTCTAAGAGGGGTTCAAAAGAAAGGATTAGAGCAAATGGTGGATAAGACTGGAGAGATAATGCTCAAGAATTCTCCAGAATCCTCAGACAGTGCTCACTCAATGCTGAGTAGAATACATAAGAAACCCACATCTATATGCGCTTTTCTAAATCTGCCGAACGTCAAGAATAACAAGAAAATCTTAACAGCTACCAGAGGGAAAAAGGAAATTTCCCACACAGTAGATTCTGAATTTGGAACTGGATGCTGTCGCTGGAAAAGACTTTGAGTTGCATCCCACTGAAATGGGGATGGTTGCACTGTGTTGAGTGAGGTCATTAGGGGCACTATTTATTTGGGGAGAGAAGTTCGTGGGTACACTGGGAATCCAGTGACATCCATTGTTTTGCATGCCCAGAAGAGCACCCCCTTCTTCTGAGCAGTGTTCTTTGTCAACTCTAACCATATGATTCATGTGTATGCTCCATTCTCTTCCAAACCATGTCCCCAGACACTGTTTATTAGCTCCAGGAAGGGGACTTGACCTAAGGTGAGCAATCATAATAGCTCACCCCCAGGCATCTGTTGATTGACCATGTGGGGTCAATCAGAACCCTTCTCTGAGATTCTTGACCTTGAGACTAGAGAGAGCAGATTTTCATAGCTCTATAGTGGCAAAGTTGTGAGAGGTGAGTCATAAGCTCTCTCAAAAGCCATGCTTCCTGCCATGTGGACAGTGCCAGTCTGAGAGAGAATGCAGTTGACCTATGGAGAAAAACAAAGGTGAGAGATAGAGTGAATCTTGTCAATGTGTAAGGATCTCTCCCTAGCTATCTCTCTGTTCCTCTGGGTTTTATGTGAATCTCCCCTAAATTCCCCCCTTTAACTAAACTTGTAAAAATTTAAATTCTAGGCCGGGTGTGGTCACTCACGCCTGTAATTCTAGCACTCTGGGAGGCCGAGGTGGGTGGATCGCTCAAGATCCGGAGTTCAAAACCAGCCTGAGCAAGAGCGAGACCCTGTCTCTACTAAAAATACAAAGAAATTAATTGGCCAACTAAAAATACATAGAAAAAATTAGCCAGGCATGGTGGTGCATGCCTGTAGTCCCAGCTACTCAGGAGGCTGAGGCAGAAGGTTGCTGAAGCCCAGGAATTTGAGGTTGCTGTGAGCTAGGCTGTTGCCACGGCACTCTAGTCCGGGCAACAGAGTGAGACTCTGTCTCAAAAAAAAAAAAAAAAAAAATTTAAATTCTATTATTTTTAGCCAAATGAATCTTAGTTAATGGACTGGTAAGATTGATATTTTGTTATTTCTTTATTTGCTTATTTTCTTTTGGGAAATGTTTTTTGCTTATTTATCTACAGGGTCTTGCATGGTTTTTTGTCTGTTTTTTTTACATGTGCAATATCCCTAAACCAAATCTCTATTCTCCCGATCCCAGTCTTCTTTCTCTTTTTCCTTTCTCACTAAAGTCTTTCCAATCTTTATACACATCCAAGCCAAGCATCTCAACATCATCAGCTCTTCCTTCTCTTGATTTGACCTCCCACACTCAAGCAGCCACCGAATCCTATCAATTCTACCTTGTGAAATCTCTGTCAAATCCATCCACTCAGACTTTAACAATGATAAACCCACTCATTGACAGGGCTGTAGGCGACACTCTCACTGGCTGCTGAGTGTAAATTAGTACAGCTTTCCTGGAGGGAAATTTGGAAATGTGTTTCAATACTCTTAAAGATATCTATACCTTTTGACCCAGGAATTGCACCCTATGATTAAGGAGGAGGGAAAATCAAAGATAAGAACAAAGACTTTTTTAAAAAATGAGGACATTTACAATAATAACATGTTTTAAAATAATATGCTATACAATGGAATGTTGCTTAAATACAATGTTAAAAATAAGGAAGGCTATGAGACATATATACAGTTTGATTCTCATTTGATTAAAAATGTGTATAAAATTTGATAATTATTCAAAATTGGATATAATCACTAGGTTTCCCTTCTCCCTTGCCTTCATTCTCAAACCAGTCAGCACTGCCCGTCACTCCTGAAGATCAGGTGGGTGAGATTAGGAAGTGACAGACTCCTGACCATTTGGGACTTTCTCAGTTCAGTGTACAGAGTGTAATATAATTTTCAACATCTCCATAGTGTGCTCTTCGTGACAATATAGATTCGCCCTGCTCCAAATGCTGTTTTCCATTACTTTCACAACAATACAACTCCACATTAGCACAATTTAATTTTTATCCCCACACAGATCATGTTTTAGTGGGAATTTACTGTATTTTTATATCTACACAGAAAAAAAAATAAGTAAAAGAAACAGTAAAATGTTACATCTGTGTGATGGAAGTTTGTTGATTTTAATATTCTCCCATATCTTTAAATATTTTTTGTAAATGTAATTGCTGATGGTTGCTTAGCATTCTGACATATGAGTACACTCCAGCTTCTTTAATCAGCCCCCCATTCTTAAACATTTAGATAACTTGCCGTTTCCCCTGTTGCAAGCAGTGCTGTGGGGAACATGTTGGTACTCACATCTCTCTGCCTGCGGGGCCCTGAAGAATTATACAGACATGAACCAAAAAGATTACTGCCTTCCCTCTCTCTCCTTAGAAGGGGAGAGCAGACATTTATAGAAACAACTACAATATGAGACATAATGTGATAAATGCCTTATCAAAGGAGAGGAAGAAATTGATTTTTTTTTTAAATATCAGACGAGTAATGTGCTGATATTGTGACAAGTTTGAAGGAGGCACATCTCAGACAGGTGCGTGAAACCCCAATCATCATGCCTATGAACTACAAAAGGATCCAAAAGATGGATTTCAATCCAGGCAGGGAGCAGACTTCCTGGAAGAGGGGGCATTTGGGCCAGGCTCCTCCCACAGAAAGCTCAGAGGGAGCTCAACTCCCTGGTAACCGCAGGAAGTCATCTCCCTGAGCTACTCCCATGGCCCCTGAATGCTGGGAAAACAGCCTTCATACCAGAGGCAAGAATCTGGGGCCCCAGCCTGAGTCCCCCTTGGGAACATATTATAGCAGCTCTCAGTGGGGCAGGACCATCATCTCCCCTCCACAGATGCCTGAGTGTTCCGTGAACCCCTTCCAGCTCCACCAGAATCCACTCCCCTATCAGTGCCCCCGGGACAGCCCCCTGACTCCCTCCCTCTGCCCCAGCGGGGAGCAGGGTAGAGGGGCTATGCCCTGACAGTCCAGAGCCATGCGGCAGGCGCGCAGGCTCTGGTTCCTGCCGGCTCTCAGCATGTTCTGCCAAACCCCAGCTCCTGGGGTTAAAGGAATGTTGAGCAATCTTTGGAATTTTTCAGCGAGAAGTAAGTACTTGCGAATTCCATTCAGTCCTCCTGAGTAGCGCATGGTGCCTGGAGCCTGCAGCACCCGAGCCTTCCTGAGCAGGCACCAGGGAGCGCGACGGTGGCGGGTTGGGGGGGGAGGGGGGGACTTCTCAGTATTTGTTTTCTCCTCCTGCTGGCAGGGCTGTAGGACACTATTACAATGAGGTCATGGAGCCCTGCCCCGCTGCGTCCATGGGTGGCTGAGCAGCCAGGATCTTTCCCTCCGTGCTGGCTCGGGTGTGCTCCGGGGAGTGCTGGGGGATGGGCGGGGTCAGAAGGACTGGGGCACAGCCCTCCCTGTGCCTGAGCCCAAGCCCAGGCTGCACCCCTCAGGACCTCCCTGCGTCATCACTGGTGGGTCTTATCCCCCGCCCTAGGGGCCGCACTCTGTCCAGCTTCCTGGGGGCTGTGGGGTCAGCAGGGCTAGTTCTCAGCTCAAATAGCTCCTCTTCAAGGAAGCCTTCTTGACACCCGGTCTGCAAAGTCAATCCCCTGCAATAGTCATCCCTATTATACACTCTCATGGCACCCTATACTTCTGCAAGTCCTTTACTCTGTTGTTAATAATTATGTGAGTGTACCTGCTTAGTATCTGTCTTGCCCATAGGCACTGTGTCCCATGAGGGCAGGAGCCCTGTCCACCTTGTTCTCTGCTGTATACCCAACACTAGCTGCAGAGCTCAACACATAGTAGGTGCTTTATGGATTGCATTATGCCAAACAAATTTTCCCAAGAAGGTAAAAGGATTCTGCCTCTGAAGGCACTTCTGTGAGTGCATGAGCACCATAGAGACGGGTCTCACTATGTTGCCCAGGCTGGACTCGGACTCCTGGGCTCTCAAGTGATCCTCCTGCCTCAGCTTCCCAGGTAGCTGGGACTACAGGCATGCACCAGTGCACCTGGCAGTTCCTCTGAGATGGTATACCAGATTTGGTGGTACCTCCAAGCTTGGCCCCACTCTGGGCCTCACTTTCCCTCTGTGTTCCAGCTCCTTCAATTTCTGCCTCATCTACAATCAGGTAGATGGGAAACCAAAGGATCACTGTTAACTGAAAGCAAAGCTCCTTTGTCTGTGATCGGATTGCAAGTCCCCAGGCAAGGGGATCCTGACCCAGCAAGGTGAGCTTTGCAGATACTGCTGCGTCAGATGCCCTGCTCTGGGGCAGGTCCTGAGCCCACCTGCTCACCTCTCATTTTCCTTGGTTTGTGTAAGGTTTGAAAGTTCCCAGTGCCCATGACACCCATTATTTTTTCTGTACCTCCTACCAGTACTTCTAGGCCATTATCCTTTCCATTTTACAGAAGAAGAAACTGCTCCAGAGAAGTGACCTTCTCTAGGTCATGACTAGGAAACAGCAGGGTAACGTTTCTAGCTCCAGGGACAGGAGGGAGAAGGTGGGAGGCAGATAGCGGGTGGGGGGTTGGCACCCAAGAAGGAGGGCACGAAGGGCAGGCACCTAGAGAGTCATGCCAAGCCCCTGAGGCAAGAACGCAGCCACCTTAGAAGGTATTGGAAATAAGACAGAGCCTGATCACTGTGAAGACTGGGTCAGAAACCTGCATTTCATGAGCTAGACGGTTTTTATGATTCTTGTGTTCTCTGTGTTAATTTCCCTGGTTTTCTCCCTTAGTAGGAAGTAGTAAAAACTCAGGAAAGTTCCAGTTGGCCTCAGCTGTGCAGAGAGGAGCCAAAGGAATGGGCTTGCATCTGTGTATGTGCCTGAGTGTTGAAGGGGGTCAACACCCTTGGGTGGGAGGATCATAAAGGAGAGGGGGCCGAGTAGATGGGGGAGCCATTGCTTTCATTGTCACATGACCCTGGCCCCAGGCGCTTGCAGAGAATCAGAGCTTAACCAGGGAAAACCTGGGAGCTTCTGTTATTAAAAGAAGTACGTTGTCTTAACTACCTCATAGGGTTGCTGTGAAAGCCTATCATTCGCACAAGTATTTTTTGGGTTCTAAGTGCTTAGGATACAGGGGGAGGCTGAGGCATTGATAGGGCCACTGTGGTGGCTCATGCCTGTAATCCAAGCACTCTGGAGGCTGAGGTGGGAGGATTGCTTGAGCCCAGGAGTTCAAGATTAGCCTGAGCAAGAGTGAGATGGGTCTCTACCAAAAAGAATGGGGAAAAAAAAGAAAACCAGCTGGGTGTTGGGGTGATGTGGGCCTGTAGTCCCAGCTACCCAGGAGGCTGAGGCAGAAGGATTGCTTACAGCCCAGGAGTTGGAGGTTGCAGTGAGCTACAATGACGCTACTGCACTCTACCTAGGGTGACACAATGAGACTCTGTCTCAACAAAAACAAACAAGACAACTGAACACCCCTCTTCACAGCTCCCCCACCCCTTCATATTAAAAAAAAGTGCCTAGGATACATCAGGGAACAAAGCAGAGATGAAATCAGTGAGTTGCACAGGATTCCAGAAGGTGCTAAGTACTGCGGGAGAAGGACGGGTAAAGTGAGGTAGGAGGTGAGGGGATCGCTGTGGGGTCAGGGAGTGGTATTAACTGCAGAGGTCAAGGCGGGCCTCAGTGGGAAGGGGAGACTGAGTTGTGGGTGTTAGGGGACATGTGCTGTGTGTTGAGCAGGAGGTCAGCAAGCCTGGGACAGGGGGCGGGGGCAGAGTGTGGGAGCACAGGGCAGGGAGCTGAGGGCAGGGGCAGATCACCAGCGGCCCCCCAGCGGACTTGGGTGAATGAATGAAATAGGGAGCCATGGAGGGTTTGATCCTGCTGGCTGCTGTGCCGAGGAAAGACTGAGGGGCCAGTGGGGGACATGCTGGGAAGCTGTAGCAATAACCAGGTGAGGCATGCTGGTGGCTTGGACCTGGGTGGGGCAATAGGGGATGAGGTAGCATGCCGGGCACAGGCAGAGATGACGGGATTTGACTGTTCTGGTGTGGCATGTGAGAGAGAGAAGAGTCAGGATGACTCCGCGGCCTTTGGCCTGAGCTGCTGGCAGGATGGAGTTGCCATTAGCTTAGATCACGTGTGCTGTTCTAGCTACTGACCGCCAACTCTGGTCCAGGGCCTGGGCCGACCTCTTTGCACCCTGATACCACTCAACCCACAATGCTCTGAGGCAAGAACTCGTCCCTTCAGCCCAGAGAGGGTAACCAGCTGACTGTGTCACCCAGCATGCATGTGGTAGAGGTCGGATGCCCCAGGCTGGTCTGACCCCACAGAACAGATGTGCATATCCTGTCCCCAGGACTCGGGACACCAGTTCCCGCACCTCGCCCAACCTTGCCTGTCCCCCTACATCAAGCTGCCTCAAAACTACAAAGCTTCCAAGACCTGATGTTTCACACCTCCTGAGGCTTCTCTCAGACACACTTTAAAACTCCTTATTTGGATATCTGAAATTAAGTAGAGGGGTGACTGGGTGCAGGATGTTTGGGGACTTCCTCAGAGGCCGTGGGCAAACAGGTGGGCTGTGAGTCAGGGGGCAACAGGTGGGCGAGAACGCAGGGAGGCTCAGCAGCTGTCGCAATAAAAGTCTGGGATTCTTGCAAACACAGTCACTCTGGAACATCCCTCCCTCCACCACAGCACCCAGGCTGGAGGCACTGCTCTCCCACCCTCAGGATTTTTTTTTTTTTTTTGCTCTTCTAGACCACCGTATTCCCAGTTTTAAGGCAAAACATGTGGGATCAAGGATTTAAAATTTATCTTACTTACATGCGGGCGGTGCTTGTGTGTGTGTGTGTGTGTGCAGGCAGGGTGGCTTGAAAGGGTGGACGTCCACAAGCGCGGCGTGACTTCGGGCATCTGAACACCACACCTCAGCATAGGGCTGTGCTGAACCTCCTCTTAAAGCTGACCTCAAGAAAGACACAGAGCTCTCCTCCTACCCATCAATGCCCAACGTTGCCCACCCAGGACCTGGCCTGTGCCAAAGTTTTAGCACCAGGCTGCTGGGAGCTGACTTAGCAATGAGCCCAGGCGAGGGGTTCCTGAATGGACTTCTGGGTCCCTAGGTAAGTTGTGCTGAGGAGTTGGAGATACAGGCCTGCCACCTGCCTGCGTCACAAGGGACGGAGGCTTTAAAGGTTTGTCAGACACTCTCTCACACACTGCCTGCTTTAGTTCTCGTGTCTGTGGGATCAGGATGAAACTGAAATTCAGAGAGCTTCAGAGAGGTAAGAGGCCACACAGCTGGAGGGGGATGGGGGCCCCGATTGTACCCTCAGCTCCCTGATTTCAAGCTTCCTGCACCCCAAAGTCTTTGATGTCTCCAGCACCCGTAACTCAGGCCCCTGAGGACCCTTGGGCCCACAAGTCTGCTTTGTTACCAGAGGCCTTGTCCTCTCTGGAGCCAGGCCTGGGATGTGGGAAGGCTGTAGGCATGGCTGACGTCTCGGGATAGAAGGGAGGGAGATGTGCTGACATATCTTTGGAATTTTTCTGACTTCCCCATTTACTGGGGCAGAGAGTAGCCAAGGACTAGGTATGTGGCAAGGAAGGGGCATTCCTCCCCTCAGGAGACAGCCTGGAGGCTGAATGGGTGACGTCCATCCCCACTGATTCTTAGACCCACTGTCACTCCATCCTACCCCTAAGTCGCTGCTCCAAAGCAGGGAACCTGTCTCAGGGCTCACTTTGAGCAAGAGGGGGACTGGGTGTCTCTATTGGCTCTGCTGCTGGGTCCCCACCCCTTGCGTGTCTCCCCACTGCCCAGGTCCCTGCACCCCTCCCCAGTCTCTCCTGTCATTCTTACTCGGTTATTGGGACTGATGTGTTATTCCTCCCAAGCGCAGTTGCCTGCTTGATGAGGGCCTATACAGGCAGTGCTCATCGCAAAAGAAGGAACTGCTAGAAAGCGGTTGCAGGACCTCACAGAGGGGTGCTTTGCATGGAACCTGTCCCTGACATTCTAAAAACCTCAGGGAGATTTGCTCTTCAGGGCTCCAGGCTTCAGGAGCTCAAGAGGCTGGTTCAGAGGTGCTTGGGGACCTAAATTCCCAGCACTGATGAGTGCTGACCAGGGCCATCTCTGAGCCTTGGCCCTGAGATCTGGGATGGGGGTAGGGCTGCTGAGCTGTGGTCAGAGTCAGGTATCTGAGTGTGATAGGCACACACCTTCCTCACTTAACATGCTGCTGGCTATCCCCAAAGCCCGAGCATCCTCGGTTCTCAACTCCCTCCGAAACCACTGCTGCCCACTCCACTTGTCTGGATGCTGACTCTGCTCAGAGTCCATGTATGGGAGCCGCTGCAGGGAGCCGGGGGGATTTGCACATGCAACAGGCCCTGGTGGAGGCCAGAGACAGAGCCCGAGATGGGGGCGGGGCAGGCGCACAGACTGCCTCTGTTGGCCTGGGAGGCGGGAGAACAGTGGCAACCCCAATACTGTTGTTTGCAAATAAACAGCCTCAAGCTGGGGTGAAACAGCTCATCTTTGTTTGCCCTGGTTGGTACTGATGTGGCTCTTGCAGCCACCCTCCTCCCCCCACACCCCAGCTAGGGTTCTGCCCACAGCAGCCTTGGAGCTGGGGAAGCAGGGACAGGGGTGAGGTGAAGCGCAGGCCTGAGGCATCTGATCTCTAGACTTGAGGATACATTCTGGCCCTGAAGGCCTCTCAAGTATGACTCCTCCCACCTGGTGGTCAGGGGAGGCTGTGCTTAGGGTCACAAGCCCCATGCCCATCCCTGCTGGCCTGGGCTTCTGCCTCTAGCCCAGCAAGTTCTCAAAGGTCTCTAGCAGCTGGGCTGCACTTCTATGCCATGCCCCGTCAGCATCCTAGAATATCAAGGAGCCTCAAGCCTTGGTGTATAAAGAACCCAAATCCAGAGAGGTTAGGTGATTTGTGCAAAGTCACACAGCTGGAGAGTAGCTGATCTGGCTCTCCAGGCTCTTGGAAGAACGCTCTTCCCACTTTTTCTGTGGGTCCCTCCCAGACCCCGGCCCACCCAGCAGAGCCCAGGCTGGGCTGACATGAGCTCTCTGCACACATGTGGTGCTTATCAAGCAAGTGCTGCCTCGCAGGGTTTCGCAATGAGCCCTGTGTTCTGGTCACCCTGGTGGACTTGCAGCTACGGGAGAGCGGGGGCCCTGCTTTGCTTTTCTCTGACTGCCGTCCGCCTGCGCCCAGAGTCCTTACTCAGTGAGGGAGGAGGTATGTGAGGGCCTCACAAAGAAACACCTTGGGTCATTTCAGACTTGTTTCCCTCTGAGGGAACAGAGCCACGCGTTGTACAGGAAGGCGGGAGATGTTTGTAGGCTCCGGCTTAGGAACGGGCCTTGTAAAACAGGGAGGTGGCCAAATTCATTCAGATTGGCCTGGGAGCAGCCCCTCCTCACAGAGCCAACTGAAATACTCAGAACTGCGGGCCAGCAACGCCTCTCCAGAGGCCGAAGGAGGACGGTCTAGCCTAGAGCCAGCCGGGGCAGGCTCAGGCACAGGAGGCATTAGGCTGGCAGAGGGTGCTGCAAGGAGGTTTGCAGGCCCTTGGGGAGCAGGCAGCTGGGACTTTTCTGGGCGGCCTTCCTTCTAGGATTAATTAACCCCTCCTCTCCCCCCCCATTCAGGCAGTTAATCAGTCTGGCCTTCCCATGAGCCCAGAGTGGTGCTAGGATCTTGAAATGGGGTGGGGGAGCAGACTCCAGAAATATGAGCCAGCGTCTGCGCTCAAGGGGCCCGTAAATAGTAGGGAGAGTGAGCAAGCACTCTCAGAGAGAGACCAACTCTGTTAGGGCTGGTTAAACAGCAAACCATAGGTGAGCAAACACAATTGGGGCAGCGTCTTGTCCACCGTGCCTGAACATCCGGCATCTGGCCTTTTACTCACGGTCTTTCCTTCAACGATCCCCCGGCCTGCACAGAGTCCCGTGCATAGCAGGGCCAGCAGTAGAGACTAGAGAATAGCTTCCTAGTTCATCAGGGACTCTGTGAGGCCTGGGCAACATTTCAACCCTAATTCTGAATTTACAGCAATCAGGGCTCTCTCACCTCTGGCCGCCAAAGCCACGGCACCACCACCTTAAGTGTATTGACTGATGGGCTGCTTGTCAGTGTTTAGGCGGCCGGCACACATGGTTTGGGGAAAGATGGCACGCGGGCAGGAAAAATCTGAGAGCCGCTTGGCGTAGTGCAACACAGACGGCCTCCGGCAGGAGGAAGGTAACACATTAGAATTGCTCTCCAGTCACTTTCCCAGGGCACATTTTTTGGTTCCCACTTCTGAGCCTTCGCACTTTCCTCACAGCTGGAATTTCCCCACCTCCCATCGCCCAAGGCTCCTCCCCAGTTTTGAAACTGACTTCTAGGGAAACTGTTTCTAGGTCTCTCATCTCTTGGCTGACTAGGCCGTTGGATCTGCCCCCGTCTGTATATTTAGCTCTGGTGGCCCAACTGTCAGTCCCTGGGCTTTCTTGTGTGTACACAAGTTTTCCACTCAGTGAACCCTTTCCAGTGTCTGCCCTGTGCCTAGCTTTGGGCTACACCAGAGGGAGACAGAGTGGTGTGGGCTAGGCCTTCTGCTACGTGGTCCCTTTAGGGAGAGAACACAGAAGCCCACTCAATGAGCTTACCCTCACAAGGCAGCCTGGGTGCAATGTCCGATGAGCAGAAGAGTCATTGCCTTTCTTGTTTTATTTATCATTTGTTTTGTTTGTGTATAGCAGCTCTATTCATAATCCCCCAAAACTAGAAACAAACCAAATGTCCCTCAAACGTCATTACCTTTTGAAAAGTTCAGGGGAGGAAGAAGCTTCTAAGGGCTGGAAGATAGCCCAGCTTTTTGAAGAATCTGAGCCTTGAAAGCATTTGGTGGAGAAAAAGGAAGGACATTCCAGGAAGGGGAAATTGCTTGAGTCAAAGGATGGAAGGCTGAAAGAGCCTAGGCAAATATGGCACCACTCTCCTATCCCTGCCCATGGCAGACATTGTTAATCGATTGCAGCATCATTTCCCACTGACTCTGAGTGTAGACTCCTCCATGTTGCCATCACCAATCAATTAGAGCTGACAAGTGGGAATGAGTCTATTGGTTCTTCTGGTCTAGGGTGTTCAGAAGGCATAAGCAAATAGATCAGGCTGGAGCGGAGGATTTGTGCCATGGAAGGGAGGGAGGGGAAGGCAAACTAATCGAGTTGTAAGATGGCAGAGCTAGAATGGACCACAGGATCTAGTGCCTTCATTTTAACTTAAGGAGTCTAAGGCTAGAGAAAAATGTACTTGCCCAAGGTGTGTGGGAGTTATTGGCAGGAGTGTTGGAACTCAAGCATCCTGACCACTGGGCAACAGGTTGAGGGCAGATGTTCAGAAGGGCCTTGAATGCTTAGCTGCTGAGTTTATACCTATCATTCTGTGCAGTCTGGAGTTGGCCACACAGGAGCCAAGGCAGTATGGAAAGGTCTTCCGAGCTCATTCTTTACTCCATGACACCATCCTCCTTGTCCAAACTCCCGTTGTTCCTTCTGTGCTGGAAGCCCACTGGGTGGGGTTAGGGGCATTTGGGAGGAGGGCATGCCCAGGTTCAATGGGGCCTCTGGGACAGCAAAACCAGTGTGCTCCCCCCACCTCTCTACCCCCCCCAGACTGCCCTGAGGGGGGTGAAGCACCAGTGAAAGAGCCCCCCATCTTTCAGGCCACAGGGAGCCACTAAAGCTTTCTGAGCATGAGAGTGTCATGATAAAATGATATTTATAAAATATTTTTGTGAAAATTTAATCTGTCCTGTGTCCTTTTGGGAGAAAATGCCTCTAGCGGGACATTCCTGAATGAGTCTGAAGCTCTGTGGAATGGGGGTCCCCAGGCCTGAGGGCTCCAAGGGACAGAGTACCTGCTGGAGATGAGGGGCCACTTGGAGGGGTCTCCATAGCTGAGTTGGGGTGAAGAAGAGAAGGAAGCCTTGTCCTCAGGAATAAGTCCATGGGGTCAAAGCCCACTGAGGCTCCCAGGGTGGATCAGAAACAGAGCCCAGGAATATATAGCCCATAGATAGCTATAAGAGCTTGGGGTGGATGTCAGGCTTCATAACTCCCCACCTGGGTGGATTTCTGCTGCTTTTTTCCCTGAAGGAGATGTAAGTAAAGTCTGTTGTAGGCTTGCCCTGGTGGGTAGAATGAAGTGGAGAGCTGGGGAGACTGTGGCCCTCTGTGCAGGCAGGTTCTGGGGGTCAGAGCAGGGAGAGGTGGGAGGTAAACCCCAGGCAGAAGAGTGGGGAAGTGCAAGAGGGGGCACAGAGAAGGACATAACCTCAGGAGCCTTCTCAGGGTAAAGGGGGTCAGCCAGGGAGGCCCCTACTCTGAGAAGCGGCAGAGCTGAGTGTCAGTAGTGCCTGGACACCCCCATTAGACCGTAAAACCTCCCAAAGGTGGGGGCCATGCTCCCGCCTTCCTCAGCACGTAGTCGCAGGTTCTGGAGATGAATGAGGACCTTGCTTGAATGGAATTGACCTTCTCCCTTTTCCTGACCATCCCCCAAATCAGAAATAATTCTCCCACCTGTAGAAATGGGGACAGCATTGTCCCTGCCCGTGGTGGGGCCATCAGAGGGAAGGTTGAAGGAGCTGGAACCAGAGAGATGAGCTAAATTTTCTCTCAAAGGTCACCACTGACGTCCTATTTTCCAGCCCCTACAGTAGCCGCTTCTCAGAGCTCATTCTATCTGGGGCAGCTGACTCTGTTGCTCAACCTTTGCTTCTTTAAACGTTCCCCCTTGGCTTCCGGCTTTTGCACCTTCATGGCTCTCTCTCTGTGGCTCTAGTTCCTCTAGTTCCTCTTTCTCCACTTCTTGTTTAGTTGACTCTTTTTTCTAAACCCATTAAATCAGGTGTCTCCAAAGTTCTATCACTAGTAACTTCTTCTTGGACATCCCTATGATCTCCCTTGGGACTCTCACCACTCATGCAGCTCTGATGGTCACTCTCTTGTTGGTGAGTCCCAAATTTGTACCTTTAGCCCTGATCAGTTCTTCAATTCTAGGCCCCCATTTGCAACAGCCCGCTGAATACGTGCACCTGGATGCCCTCCACAGCCCCCAAGCTCAACACGTCCATTGTTGAGAGGTCTTCCCTGGGACTCGGGAGAGTCATGCTGGAGGCCACATTTCAGTAGCCAGGCCTGAGACAAAGCTGCCTTGGTTGCTACATTTTAACTTCTGTTCACCAGCATCAGGCCCGCCATCACCCCTCAGGAGGCTGCCGTCCCTCCCTCCTGTCTCTGGCCACTTTGCCTTCTGCTCTTCCCTATTGATGTGCAGGATTCAGATAACCCTGGCAGGGGGCTGAGGCACTGGTATTGGGCCTGGAGGGCTGAGACGCCCCATTTAGGCACATAGTGGTGTGTAAATTCTAAATTCACTTGGAAATACTCTAGTTCTGGGCAATGCTCTGTGCAGAGAGCTCACAGGAAGGTAAGAGGAGACCTCCAGGACTGAATGGGGAGAAAGGTTACTCTCTATACACCCCTGAAATATTAAGTGAGCTCCTTTTCCATGCCAGGGACTGTGTTAGGGGCTCAGGGTACAATGGAGAAGACATGGTCCTGCTCTCATGGAGTTCATAGTCTAACAGTGAACCAGGCATTGCCAGGTCATTAGAGGATGACAAGTGCTTCACAGGGGAAGTACGGGATTGAGGGGGAGCAAAGGACAGGGGCTGAGACCTAAAAGATTCTCAAGAGCTAAGCGGAAAAGAAGGAGAGGAGAGAAGTGTTCCAAGCAGAGCATGTGGGAGGACAGAAGGTAGGCGCGGACACAGCACTTTCGAGGAATGAAAGCAGCTCAGTGTGGATGTAGTATGTTGAGAAAGGGGAAGTGTGGCCCGTAAACAGGAGGGAGAAGTGGGCAAAGGCCATGTCATGCAAAGTACTGGGGACATGGTAAGGATTTCAGATTTTAGAATTTAAACCACTTAGAGCCACGATAAAATATGAATTTCAGTAATATCACTTGGGCTGTTATGTGGCAACACATATTAGAGACCAGTGAGGACACTGTGGCAGGTAAAAGATGGGGTGGCCTTGCTTAGGACGATGGCTGTCACTGGAAAGAAGTGGTCACATTTTAGGGCTATTTAGGAGGATGTAGGAGCCAAAGAAGAACAGAGGAGTCTAGGACAACCTTGATTTTTTCAGTTGTATAACCCAGTGGATGTTTGCGTTTGTGCCATGGGAAGTTCAGCTGTGGATATATTGAGTGGGCTGCCTGTGCGGCCGCAGATCCCAATGCCCAGGTATGCACAGTTGCCAGACCAAATAAGGATGCCCCTTTATATCTGAATTTCAGATAAACAACAAACAATTTTTTAGTATAAATATGTTCTAAATATTACATGGGGCATACTCATACTAAAAAAATATTTTTTGCTTATGTAAAATTCAAATTTTAGCTGGTCATCCTGTGTTTTTATTTGCTAAATCTGAGAACTCTACAGGCAATTGTATATGCGGATCTGAAGCTCAGAAGAGAGGTCTAGACAGAGTGTGGCCATGACAGCTGCCACCATAGAGCAGCACTTGAAGTGTCAGGGGTGTTTGGCCTCGCTTAGGGTCAGTGTACAGAGGAGACAAGGCCTAGGACAGAGACTCATTAACTCCAATATTTAGGGTTCGGGTAGAGGAGAAAAAACAGGAAAGTGTGGTAGAAACCAAGGGCAGTAGAAAGAAGAAGTGACCCACAGTGGAAAAAAATCAAACTTGCAAGGGCTAAAAGTGTTCACTGAATGTACGGAGAAGGTCATCTAGTGGTTTTGGTGACGGCAGTTTATTTATACTTTGTGATGGGTGAAAACGATATCACAAGGAGTTGAGGAGTCAATGGGGGGTGTTACAGATGTTTTCCCAGAAAGGAGAGGGTGATAGCTGGAGGAAGAGGTAGGACCAAGGGAGGGCTTGATTTAATATTCGAGACTTGGACTTGTTAAATGTTGGTGGCGAGATTGAGTAAAGAGGGGGAAGATGGAGATGAAGGAAAAGAGGAGACAGGCACTGTCCCTGAGATGGCAGCAAGGGTTGGGTCCAGAAGATAAGTGGTGAGATTAGATAGAAGGATACTCATCTACCACCACACCAGGAAGCAGGGTGGAGAGGAAGGCTCCAGGCAGGTTGGATGTTGAGAGATTTCCTGCCTCGAGGCTCCTGCTTTATCTTTTATTCCCCCATCATCAATGTTTATTGAACATTTACAGTGTACTAGGCACAATAAAACAGACAGAAAACATTGTCCCTGCTTTTGAGAAGCTTACATTCTAAAACAATAAAAAATACACCTTTTCTGAAATGGCATTTTTGTTTGGTGTTTTCTGCTTGCGTCCTGCTTCGTCTTTGAAGGGAGAAGTGATACCATCTGCTGAGAATTCGCATGGGAGCAGATACGTTGAAGGTTGGACAGGGATAAGGTCTTAAATGGTGGTTGCTCCAGGAGTTGAATGGAGGGGAAAGCATGGCAGGCAGCGGCGAGGACCCTGCCCAGCTTGGTGGCCACAGTGACAGTGGATCTGCTCAGCTTGCTGGTGGGGCCTTCTCCTGCAGAAATCACCTGCCACGTAGGTGCAGTTCAGTTGCTTCATTCATGTTTGGGGTTTTGCCAGGTGCTGCAACAAAGAGGAGTTTCTGTTATGGGGAGAATGAATGAAATTCTGAGCGACACCACTGAGCTATAGGAGAGAAGGGTGAGGAAGAAGGGGACTCCTGGATAGAAAGAAACAGAGGGGTCAGTGGGCAGGTAAGGACAGGCGTAGACAAAGTGATTGAGGGGGCAAGCTGAGAGGATAGAGAAGGGTGTGAGAATTAGTAACTTCAGAGGTGGGGGAGTTCTGGGTGCTAAGTCCAGGGAGTGGTGTTAGGAGCAGGTGGCCAGGATACAGTGGGACAGAAGGTTGGCAGAGATGGAAACAGAGCCACTCAGAGGCTGGGGTGTGGGCTGCACCACCCTCACGGACATGAGCTCATCGCGATGACGCCAGGGCCTCCCTGGGTGCTCTGCGCATCTCGCCGCTCCTGGCAACAGCTCCCTGTTTGTCAGCCACGCGGGCTGCTGTGGTGGTGAGTGGGAAGAGGGGAGGCGGTGGTGGCTGAAACTGGGAGGGGTCTGTGAGACATTTCCTTAGTGGAAAGAGATTTTGTCACTTTCATAAGCTTTGAACAAAATGGAGTCTTCTGAGTCCTCGCATGGCTGGTCATTGAGATGCATCCAGACTAAGATGACCTTCTAAGATTCTTCCTCTTCTCACAGTTACTCCAGGAGCCCATGGAACTCCTGTGCTGGTGACACAGGAGTGGTATGCCTCAGCTTCCCTCACCCCAGAGCCTGCTCCTTCTCTGGTGTTCTCTTGGCCTCGCTGTTTAGATAACTCAGTCTCACTTCCCATATCCAACTGGTCACTAATGCCACCTCTTCCTATTCCCACTGCCCCTCTTCTGACTCATGTCCTTGTCATCTGTCTCCTAACATTATGATTTTTTCCTAATGGCTTTCTCTGCTCCCCCTTCCCCCCACAACTTTCCCTAGCTCCCCCTCTCCAGGGGACAGAGCCCAGGAGAGGACACTCCTAGCAACACACTCTCCAAATATACCCTTCACACCCATCAGTATTAACTATCTCTCTAAAATGCTGGTCAGTTTAGGTGACTTCCGTCCTGGAACTTTCTCAAAGGGTCTCTGTGTCTACTACAGAATAAAGACCAGACTCCTTAGCGTGGGATTCTAGACGCCTCTGACCTGGTCCCATATCCCTTGCCACCCATATCTCCTCCCTCTGTGCCAGGCATTCTGAGCTTTTTCATGTTTGCTGTAATAAGCTATATACTTTCCTGACTCTGGGCCTTTGCATCTGCTGTCCCCTCAGCCTGGTGCCCGCCTGCTGTTTCTCTGCCTGCCAGGAGCCTGTGCATCCGGCAGGGCTCAGCTGCAATCACAGCTTCCCTCTGGTACCTTTTCTGATCCTCACTGTTCAGATGAATCAGCCCTTTCTCTACAAAAGGCCAGCATGTTGCCAGCATCTCCAGTTACACCTACCATCAGCCTTGTGTTCCAGTTCGCTTTAGAAGTGTTCACATAACACTTATCTACAAATGCGAATACGTTTCGTTGTATGAGATACGTAGGACACAAAGGCAGAAGGCCAGGCCCTGCCTTCAAGGTGCTCATGTCCGGCGGCGATGCTGCCAGGCAATGCTGGAGCTCAGTGGTGCACACTGTGATGACTGAATGACACCACCCAGACAGGGATCAGGGAAGACTTCCTGGAGGAAGTGATATCTAAGCTGAGGCTGGAGAGAGGAGCTGCCTGGCTTTTCAGGTAATTCCACCATTTAGTAGAATTACTGGTTTGTATGTCTCTCCAGCTACAATCTAAATTCCCTGAGTTCAGGGAAATGTACTTCTCTCTGAGTCCCCATGCCTCAGCCAGAGCCTGGCATGACTTAAAGCACGATAGGTGACTACTGTTAGGATGAGCCTCTAGGCTCCTGGAAGGCAGGAGCTGTGTCTTCTTCATTCTTTGATTCTTTTCCCTTCCAATGCCTTGCACCAAAGCCTTGGCAGAGTCAACAGTTACTGAAATGAATGATGGGAGAGTTTCTCGGAAGCAGCAGGTGCTCTGGGGACTCATGAGCAAACGGCTGGCCCGGGATATGTCTCAGATCAGACAAGTGCTCACAACTCGTGTGACTGATGTGACTGCTGTCTAGACCCCCCCGACACTAGCACGTCAGTGCTCGTCCCAGCTGAGCTCCCTTGGGTGGTCTGGCTGGACGAGACCTCCCAGCCTAGCCCTGTGGTCCACTCTCTCCTACACACAGCTGGGGGTGGGGCAGGGAAGGGACACTTCCAGCAAGCAGAGACAGTGGCAGGAACTACAGGGACTGGGCTGCAGTGACTCATTGGAACGGCATAAAGGCACACTGAGAGGTGCCAGCAGAATGCCTCCCCCCGCTGTGGTTGGGCCCATCTTGGTTTTGGAGGCTGTGGGTTCAGCAGTTGTGGAGTCAGCCATCGAGTCACCCACCTGAAAGAGAAGACAAGGGGACCTGCGCCCTAAGTATGGCCCACAGACAATTGACAGGTGGCTTCTGGGGAGATGTGGGGAGAACCTGCTTCTGGGCTAGGTGGGAAGGGGTGACTAGAGTGGACCCCCCGCCCAGTCTGTGTGTGTATGATGGGAGAGGTTGGTATGCAGACACAGCAGTAAAAGCTGGAAAGTGTCTGGAATTCCAGAGTTGAGGAAAATCCCCCCAGGGCTCTGCAGTTCCTATCAGGAAGTGGGGAATTCCCAGCAGCTTGGGGAAGGCACAGAAGAAGTTTCCAAATGGTCAGGGCTTCCTTAGCAAGCTCCCCCCACCATCCTGAGGCAAGTCCCTGCTTGTCCCCTGAAGGTAGGAGTGGGCTGTTGGGATCCAAGATGCCCCTTTGAGCCTCAGGATGGAAAGTGCTCCAGTCTCATGCATGGCCCGGTCGCTCCTCAGGCCTGGGCAAGGAACCAAGGCCAAGGGCTCCTGCAGGATTGAGAAGAGCTCGCCTCTGGCCTGTACTCACTGGCTGTGGCTGCAATGAGCTCTCGCTCAGTCTGTGGACAAGTTACTTGCCTGCTACAAGCCTAGGCTTATTCCTCTGCAAAATGGGGATGCCCCTTTGCAAAGCTGCTGTGAAGGGCCATTGTGTGTAAGGGCTCTTTGCTTTAGAGATTGTTACTCGTTTATTCAAACATCCATTCAGCACATAAGTACTATATGTTCAGTATGCACAGGGCACTGTTCTACAGGCTAAGGATGTAACTTTGAGCAAAAACAGACAAAACCCCTGTCCTCCTGGAGCTTACACTGTAGTGGGGAAGATGAACAAGAAACAAACATGTAATATGTGTGTAAGTTTCTGCCATGCAGGAAAATAAAGCAAGGTAAGGTGACAGAGGGTGGGATAGTTCCATCTTAGGGCTCAGGAAAAGCCTCTTGGAGGAGGCGACGTTTGCACAGAGACCTGAATGCGGGGAGGGGGAGGGCCTTTCAGGTAGGGTGAACAGCCAGTGCCAATGCCCTGGGCAAGGCCAGCTTGCTCAAGGGGCAGCAAGTAGCCAAGTGGCTGGAGTGCAGTGAGCAGGGGGCAGTGTCAGACGACAAGGCAGGGCTGGATCCCCTGGGGCCTTTGTTTATCATTTTAGGGAGTTTGGGTTTTATTCTAAGTAATGGTTTTGAGCAAGGGAGTGACATGATCTGATTTATGCTTGTAAAAGATTTCTCTGTACGGAGTATTCGCTGCCAAAGTGGGGCCAGGAGAGCAGCTGGGAGGCTGTGGTGATTATTCACAGCCGCCACTCCCCGTCACTCCCAGTTGTCACCTCAGAGCCTGGCACACACGTGGAGCTCCTCTCCTGTCTCTCCTCCGCCAGTCTCCTGGTTTACTCTCCCCTGTGTCTGGAGTCTGTCCCCACAGTCCCGGGAGCTGCCAGCAGTGGCTTAGCCCAAGGGGCTTTTACAAACTTGACCTCTCTGACTGGTCCCCTCTTCCTGTTGGGAACCTTCATTCCCTGGGCACCTGGGCACTCACTGTACTACCGGGGCTCCTGCCCAGGGAACCAGTACAAGGTCAACTCTCTGTTCTTTCTCCCTTCATCTGGGGGCTCCGCTCCCCTGCCTGAGGCATAGGTGTTGCAGCTCCCAGGTTCTGTCCCTGGCCCCTTCTCCTCCCACTCTGACTGTGGTGCTGCTGTCACCCTCATCCCCATGCCCCCTGCCCCAGGAATGGCTCTCACGCTCCCTGGTGAGTTAGACACTCCCTGTGGCATCCAGTCACCAGTGTCTACCGGGTGTCCACTCTGGGCATGTCTTGGGCACCTTCTATGTGAAGGTGAATTAGACAGACTAAATGCCTCCCCTGAGGGAGGTCACATTCCTTTGCGGTGGAGATAAAAACACACAACTTTATGCTATAATGTTGGGAAGTGATAAATGCCAAGATGAAAACTAAAGCAGGGTAAACAGAGAATGATGTGGGTAAGGAGCTACTCTAGACAGAAACCTGAATTATTTGATGCAAAGCCATGTGAATGTCTGGGGAGAGACATTTCAGGCAGAAGAGAGTGGGAAGGCCCTGCGGGGAGAAGGGGCTTGTAAAGAAGGCACCAGGAAGGCTGGCACGGCTGGAAAGGCCGGTGGCTGGGGCATCACTTGGCTCAAGCCACCGCCACCTCCACCCAAATCCTGTAAACTGCCGCCGTGTGAATGGTTTCCTGGCTACAGCTCACCCTCCTCCAATCTGGAGTCCACACTCCAGTGACTCGGGACTTTCTAAGGTACAAATCTGCACATTGCAAGCTTTTGCCCTAATGCATCCAATGGCTTCTCATGGCTTTTAGGATAAAGTCCAAACTGTGCAGAGCCATGGGGTAACTCCCAGCCTCTTCTCACCACCCCCCTTATACCCTCTACTCCAGATTTTATGACCAACTTCCAGTTCCTAAAATGCACTGTCTCTTGTCTCTGGCCTTCCTATTTTCTGTTTTCCCTGGTCAGAACACGTTGCTGCCCACTTTCTGCCCAGGTTCCCTTGCCCACCTAACTCCTACTCACTCTTCAGAAAATCAGCAGAGCTGTCACCTTCTCCAGCCGTCTTCTCTGATCTTCTCCGGGCTGGGGAAGTGTCCCTCCCAGGTGCTCCCATAGCACCCTGAGTTACCTTGCTACACTGCAAGTGCCTGTGTATGTCTCTGCACCTCCACAAGCCCAGCAGGTCCATGGATGCTCATTTAGCTTATTGGAGGTAGCAATTTCAGCACATGGCACAGGGCTTGGCACATAGAAAATGCTCAATAAATATTTTTAAATGGATGGATGGGTGATCTGGGAATGGAAATGGGGTTTAAAGTACAGGTGCATCTAAAAAGGAAAAGACGTTCCAGTGTGGGGAATGATGGAGAAGGGGCATGGCAAAGGCAAAAGTGCAGAGGGCCATGTGCACTGTGTCATGCGCAGGCGCGGGGGAGGTCAGCCTGGCTGGAGCAGCAGAGGGCACGAGGGAGCAAAGGGTGGTGTGGTCAGAAAGGAGTCTGGAGCCAAGCGAAGCCATTTGGACTTTATTGTGGAGGCAGTGAGGAGGCTCCGAGGATTATAATTGAGGTGACATGGCCACAGCTATGTTAAAGAACATTAATCTGGTGTGGTCTGCAGGCTGAACTGCAGGGGGCTGGGGAGAGAGGAGGAATTTGGAGACCACCCCCACTTTGGGGGCTCAGCAGGGAGCCTGCTCTGAGCCCTGCTGGCGCCTGGGGTTGTGGGAGGTGGAAAGCGAGCTCATCTCCCCTGCTTCCTCCTCCATGGAGCAGAGGCACATTGCCCTTCCTGGTGACTCAGCCCAGAGGGGTCAGCTCCAAGCAGAAAGTCATTGTTGACAGGAAGAGGGGTCAGACTTTCCCTTCCCTGGTTGGCTTCCTGGGTACCAAGACAACAGCACAGGGCAACAAAGAGTGGGGAGGGAGGCCCCTTGAATGGGCCGGAGAACACGCCCACTCCAGCCCACGCTACCGCCCACCCACTCAGGACCCACCGTGCCACATGACAGCCAGCCTGACAGCACCCGTTGCCGGTGAGTCAGGCAGCCCTGGAAACCCTCTCACAGCCTGCTGAGGAGATGTGAGACACAAAGAGAGGAGGCACCATCCAGCCTCTGATGCCAGGTGGTGGGGGGTTAGGGGGACTCCGCAACCAGAGCTGGTTCTGAGGCTCGTGCTCTGAGAGGCATGCCAGAGCCAAGGAGGGCGTGAGTTGGGGACAAAGTCTGGGAAGGCTTCTTAAGGAAGTAAGAATTAAAGGAGGGGACAGAGGGCTACAGATACCCAGAAAGACATAACCTAGTGCCCAGGACCTGGGTCGGAAACCTTTCCCTCTGACTTGGAAGTGGACAAGCATTAAGCCACTGTAGCCACTTCAGCAGGCTGGCTCCCACTCCAAAAGCTGCTGGAGTTTAGTGTTTGTTTTCCGTAGATGAGCAACATCACCTTTGTGCTCTAGTTCCTGGCCTAGGCAATGATGTGGAGCTCTATGTAAGCCAGAATGTTCCTCTAGTAAGAGTAGGTTGCAGAGTGGGGGTGGGGGACAGGGAAGAGAGGGGGCTTGGAGCCTCTGCAGGGTCCAGAGTCCACACGCTCATAGGCATCTTCTCCATCCACAAAGAGGTCAGGAGCCATTGAACCAGGGGGCAGTGTAAACGAGCCCATAAGTTCTCCAGCTCCAGGGAGGGGTGGGGAGGAGAGGAGAGGGAAGGGTCTGTGTCTGGGAGTGGCTCCAGCAAAGCCCACCACACTCGCTGTGTGTGGAGTCCAGCCTCCCCTGCACAGGAGGAAGCAGAATCCAGACCCTGCTCCTCACCTGCAGGCTGGCAGGAAGGGCTGAGGGATTTGAGCCAGTCGGTGGTGGGGAGAGAGGCAGGGGGCACTGGGCTGAGTTTGGGGACATTGAGAAAAGGGCTCTGTCCCAGAGAGGGGGTGAAGATTAAGAGGATGAGGAGAAGCTCCCCCTCCCACAGCCACCGCCTCAGCTCCCTGGGTTGCAAGATCCCAAGGAAGCAGGAATGTCCTTTCTGTCCTCTCCTCACTTCCCCTCCTCCTGGCCTTGCCAGCATTGCAGACCCTGCCACTGGCTCAGAGCTGGCCTAAGGACAGACGCGGGAGCTGGAGCTGGCTTGTCCTGCCTGGAATTCTCTTCTCACAGTTGCCACAGAGCTGGATCCTTCTTGTCATGCTGGTCTTAGCTAGAACATCACACCCTGCAAGAGGCCTTCCCTGACTGCCCCTGTGATGTAGCCCACCTGGCATCACTATCTTAGCCCCTGCTTTATTTTCCATATAGCACGTCCACTACCTGGCATTTTCTCTCTTACTTGTTTCTGTCTCCCCCATCCAGAGTGTAAGCTCCGTGAGAGCAGGAACCTTGGTGTTCACAGCTGTCTCTCCAACACCTAGACCGGAGCCTGGCACACATGAATGAATAATAATTGCTAACATTTGTCAAGTGCCTGCTACATGCCAAGCACTTTTTTTGTATGTTGACTCAAGGGTCAGCGAACTGTGGGTCTCAGGGCAAATCCAGCTTCCTGCCTGTTTTTATAAGGAATTTTATTGGAATACACATCCATCATGTGTGTATTATCTATGGCTGCCCTTGAGATACGATGGCAGAGTAGAGTAGTTGTAACAGAGTCAGTATGACCAGCAAACTAAAAATATTTACTATCCCGCCCCTTTCTACAGAGATCTGCGGGCCCCTGTGTTAACTCATTTGATCCTCACCAATACAGGTCAGTGCTATTATCATCACCACGTTACAAATAAGGTAACGGAGGCACAGAGGGCTTGTCCAATGTTACACAGCTAGTAAGTACAGAGGCTGAGTTTGAACCCAGACAGTCTTGCTCCAGGCCACGTTCCTGGCTAGCTAGGGGCTCCAGTGAACATGTTTGAGAACTGCACATTCCTCTGATACTGAAAGCTGGACACAGTTAAGCTCAGAGGTTAAAGAAACCAAGAAGTAGATCCTATAGAACCAGAGGATAAACTGCAGTCTTGAAAATCGCGGCTCCACACAGGAAGCCTCCTAGAAGTGCCGGAAGCTTTTCCTTGCTGATAAGAAATGCCAAACAGGGAATGGGGAGTGGTGAGGATGATGGGGCGAGCTGGAGGGGGCTGTGAGCTCAGCCGAGTGGGTCAAACCCAGCCAGGGAGCAAGGCCCGGTCTGACAGTGTGTCCTGGACCGTGCGTGCTGGCGGGGAGCAGTGGAAAGGCATCCCCAACCCGAAGCATCTGGCCTTTGGAGGCTGCTTTAGTGTTTACCGAGACTTTCACATTTGTTGTCACATTTGCTCATGACAAGGCTCGGAGGGAAGAAGAGCTACTTGTCTCCCCATCAGAGAGGTTATACAATTTGCCAAAAGTAGCATAGTAAGTGGCACCAGATGACCGCCCTCAGTTTGGATGGATTCCTTGCTTATGGAGCAACATCCTGATGCTCACTGCAGAGCCTGACAGAGACACAGGGCCATCTGGGAGAGGCCTTAGATATTCCTCCTAGCCCGTCTCATTCTCTGCTGTGTCCCAGTACCCAAAACCAGGTCCAGTGTAGGTCCCCACTAAATACTTGTGCGAGATATTGAAATGCCACATCCCTGCTCTAGTCTTGGGGAGGTGATAGGGCAGGTACAGACAGAAGCCATAAATAAGCTGGAACACGGAAAAGAGTCATAAGAGGGATATAAAGTGGGTCCTGAGGAGGATGCGACCACATGGGTTGGAGAAATGGAACTCTTTGGGGAGGAGTTTGTTTCCACAAGTAGGGATGGAGGAATAGTGACTCCTCCATGGCCCCGCCTCTACCTGCCTGCCCTGCCAGCCTCCAACAGAGGATTGGAGGGAACCCTCACTGCACCAAGCCGCTCTTCCCTCTTCCCTCCGTCTTTGCTGCTCCCTTTGCCTGGAATGCCCTCCCCCTCCATGTCCTTTCCTTCTTTCCCACCCAGCTCCTCCCCTGAAAACTGCCTGACCCCCGACCCTCTCTGCCCCCCACCCCCACCCCAGGCACAGAGTAAACATTCAATAAGATTTACTCAATGGATGTGTATCCAACACCTGTGGGGTGTAGGGTGTATAATGGAAGATGAGACTGGATCAAAAAGTTGGGACCAACCCAAGGAGGGCGCTGGCATCAGACAAGGGTGCCAAGGGTGCCAGTATTCACGCTGTGGTGGGTAGGGCCACAGTGCCCACTGATAGGGTTGCTGTGCTACACGAGGGCTAGAGCAGACCAAGAGGGAAGAAGGCCTGACAGTTGCCCCAGCATCCAGTATGCACTCAGGTCTCTGGAGACTTTGGGGGGCCTGGAAAGCTCCCCAGGTTCTGCTCACACCTGAGCTGGCTGATAGAGGGAGTTCTGATCCGCAGCTCTGGCCTCCTGCCAGAACCCATGACCTCACCCAAGTGCAGAGAGCCTGTGACATGCATGTGACCCAGCAGACAGCCCGGAGACAGGCCACAGTGGGATGGAAAGGTGGAGCTTGGCTTGAAAACAGGGGAATGAAAAAGGTTGTTTCCAGCAAGGGGGGATGACCTTCACTCACTCATTCATCTATTCCACAAACCTTTGTTGAGCTCCTAGGTTCTGTGGGAGATCAAAGCCGTCTCTACTCTCATAGTTTAGTAGCATGAAGGGTGAGACCAAACCACCCAGGGGCCCTAGGAGGGAAGAATCATTCCTGTTGAGAGGCTTCCCGAGGAGGGGACATTTTGGATGTGCCCCACATATGGCCATAAGAAGATTCCAACAACAAGACATGGGAAGGGTGGACAGCAGAGCAGGCCAGACAGGAGACATGAGCTCCTGGGGGCGGGAACCATGGCAGTCTGGTTCCTAACTGTCCCTGGTCCCTGCTTAGTGCCCAGTCATTATTTGTCTTGCTTGTTGAATGAGGCAATGAATGTTTCCTGGCCCCTCCTCCTCTCCCCACCTGGACCCCTCGCTGATCACCTGAACTTCTCTTTCAACAGCACTTAGTCTCCTGAGCCTCTTTCCTTCTGCTAAACTGACATCTTCAACCTGAAAGGTGAAACGTCCCTTCTCTCCTGATCCCACAAACCCTCCTCTTGCATCCTTGAACGTACCCTGCCTGTCCTCAGCACCTGATCCTGCAGCAGCCTGTCTCCCCATCTGCTTAACCTCTTCCTCTGCAGGCTCCTTCCCTTTAGCTGATAAACCTGCTTAAGTCTCTGATACCCGCCCCCATCTTCTTACACCCTAATTAGATTTTGCATTTCCTGAAGACAAGAGTCCATGCACTACCATATGTGCCTCTTCATGGACCTCTTAGAATCTAAGGACAGTGCCCTATGCTCAGAAAACATTCATTCAGTGAATGGATCTGATCCTGTCACCACCAACCCCAACTTCCTCAGTGGCCCTCAAGGTAAGGTCAAATGTCATGTGTATGACGTACAGAGACACCTGAAGAATGGGGCTGATCTGGCCTCTCTACGTCCTCTAGTCTTCCTCCCCAGCTCCAAATGTTCCTGAGTAATCATACTAACCAGGGCCCACCACACTGCCCTTGCCTCTCCTGACCTTTGTGCATGCTGTTCCCTCTCTCTGGAACGTTCTTCCCCACTTCTGCACTGGGTACACTTATTTTTTGTTTTTGTCAACAAAAGGGTCTCCTCCTCCCAGAAGCCTTCCTGGCTCTCTTCCCACCCCACATACCTCCTCCTAACTCCCATCCAGCACTGTCGCACTGTGTGTGGGAAGAAAGAGTGTGTTCATAAGCCTGCCTCCTCCGTGAGACTGGGAGCTCCCTGCGGGTGGGGGTCTTGGTTAGTAATTTCAGCCCTAGGGCCTAGGGCCTGGCAGTGGGTGCTCAACAGATGTTCATTAAATGAACGAGTTAAGTGATGTAGGGGGAAGTGCAAGTGATTCCAGAAGCATATATGGATTTTCATCTCAAGTCCTGGCTCCCACTTGCAAAACGGGGTGAAACTCCTTAGGGGCACAGAGTGTCCAAGAAGACCTGAGCCCATAGTCTAGGATCCCCAAAACTCAACTCTAGGAAGATCCTCTTTTAAGTTGGCTTTAAAAATAAGGCATATGCTCCATGATTTTATTTTTAAAACTCAAGGGAGAACTGGAATATGATTTCTAATGGTGTGTTCTAAAAACATATATTTTCTGCTTTCTTCACAATAAAATAGCTTTGGCATGACACTCTTTTTGCGTGAGTGAAAACACAATTTAATGAGATAGCACTTTATGAGCTATAAGGGAAGCAAATATCTGATCTAAGCTGGGGGTGAAGGGAGGGGAAAGGGGCTCTATGCCAGGCTGTTCCATCTCTCTTAGAGAAGGCCCAGGGCCAGGCAGCGGGGGAGTTTCCAACTTTTCAAAGAATGTTGGCACTGGAGTCCAAGATCAATCATCCTCAATCAGCAAATATTTATTGAGTGATTATGGCATAGAGAGCTATAGCTGAGTGGAGCATAAGATGTGTGTGAGCCTGGTTTGCTCTGTGGTGAGCTCCTTCTGGACATTTCATTACTATTACTTCTATGAATTAATTGTCCCTACCAGTCACTGGGCACCCACTCTGCAACACAGGCTGGTTATACTGTATCGACTTTTTGTAACACTCTGAGACAGGTAGCCTTGTTACTGAAGGTTCGGCACTTGTACCCGAGGCTTCATCAGAAAAACAAGGACAAGTGGTTTGAGAAGAAGGAAATAGGAGTTTAGTAATTTGCCAGCAAATGAGGAGGTTGGCAGACTCCTGTCTCAAAGTATTAATACCAACGTCCTGCCTCTGAGCGGAAGTACAGAGCTTTTGAAGGTTCTGATTAATCCCATAGTCCTGTCTTCATCTTCGGCTGAGATGATCTCGTGACCTCTGCCTGGATTAATCCCATCTCTTGTGGCACAAAGAACAAAAGACACTTTCCTGCCCCTCCGAACCGCTGGCCTGAATCAGGGATGCAGGTCCTAGTTCTCCAAAAGGAGTGGGGGGTGTTTTAAAGAGACATAAAACATTTTTGCCGCTTTTTCAAGCCATTTCTTCTGTTACATATTCCCCCTGTCAATATTACCCTTCCATATCTATGGGAGGAGGGGTGACTGCTCATTTCCTCTGTTACAATGTGATTGTCACTTAACAGATGAGGAAACTGAGGCTCAAAAATGTTCCTATGTTGCCCCAGATCTCACAGCTATAAAGTCACAGATCTGGTATCTGAATGTAGATTCTCTGATTTCAAATCCAAAGTCCTTTACTAATGATAGCCAACATTGCCATGAGTCTTCCAAGGTTACAGAATATTTTCCAGCAAATTTCTAATTTGATCCTATCAGTGATCACATGAGGCCAAAATTATGATAATCCCCATTTTACAGATGAGGCTTGGAGGGTTCAAGTGGCTTACCAGAGGTCCCTGTTGGTAAACGATACATTCAAGATTTGAGCTGAAGCCAAATCCTGTATTCCTTCTGCTACACCATGGCAAGGACTGGGTCATGTAATTTTGGCCCCTTGGTGGCTTCTAGCATAGAGCTGGGCACTGACATGTCATAGAAGGGATTTAATTCCAGGAGCAGAATTCTCATCTAACATCCCCAAAGAGCCCTCGTGCCGTGCTATGGCCCTGCCTGGATGCTGCCCAGGGAGGAGAGCAGAGGTTGCTCCAGGTTGAGCGAGCGGCTAGCTGTTCTGGGGGCCAGCACCCCGCACTGGAGCAGGCAGGAGCAGGAGGGGTGAGAGCGGGCCTGGGCTCTCAGTGAGGAGGCTTTCTAGTGAACGGACCATTGGTGGTTGCGGGTTATGTGGGCCAATTGTGGTTAGGGGAAGGGAGGAGTCTCCCCAGGAACACAGCATTCCTGCTCCTGTCAGCGTCTCCAAGAGAGTTGGGAGCACGGGCCCTGTCTACTCCTCTCAGCTCCAGAATTAAGTCCCCTGCCCCACATCCTTCCCATCCCTGGAACAGGGGCTCTCCCCACAACAGGATCCAGAAGGGGCTTTCCTGAGCGGAACCAGCTTTGGCCATATGCCACCCCTACCCCCGTTGTTCCCTGACTGAGGAGGCATTAGCACAGCCACTCAGGAGTCCACTTTATTGGAACCTGGATGGCACTGAATGGACAACAGATGCGGTGTCCTCTCAGCTCCACCTTAATAATGATAGCTCTCCCCTGACATGGCACTACTATATTCCAGACAATGTTCTAGGTGTTTTACACATAACAACGCAACTGATCCTTACAGCAACCCTATGAGGAAGATGCCATTACTAACCTCATTTTACATATGAGGAAACTGAGGCTCAGAAAGGTTCAACACCTTACCCAGGGCCATGGACCTGACAAGAGGCAGAGCTGGGATCTCAGCCCAAGCAGTTTGACTGTAGAGCTAATGTTCTTACTTGTACACTCCCCCCATGAGAGCTGTGTGACCTGCCCTATCCCATGGGGAGAAGTGCCCAGCACCAGCCAATGGAAAGGCCTGGGGCTTAGAACAGCCACAGAGATGAGTATTGCCAATTGTAGTGGGAGTCACCCGTGCCTCTCCTCCTTCACATGAGGCAACCCTAGGAAGGTGCCCCCTCCCCACTCACACCCCAGTGCTGGGCCTCTTCCAACCCTGCCCAGCCTGGCCCCCTTACAGAGCATCCAAGCATCCCCTTGGGCCTCCAAGTTGGCATTGAGCAAATGAACATAGAGAACCAAGACAAGGAACAGCCTTAAATCATGTAGGTAGAGTACAGGAGTCTGTAGCCCCAGCTGTATCGGGGACCTGATTTCTTCAATTCCCAGTCTCTTCTCTGCTCCAGGTTTCTGATTTCCTTCAGGGGACCTCAGAAACCAAGCCACTCTGGGCACCTGGGGCACTGGGACATTTCTCCATCATTACTCTTACTGCCTCACATTAGACTGTCCCTTGACGTGTCTGTCCCTGGCAGTCTGTGAGCAGGAGAGAGCATGTAATTCAACTGAGTGTAGACAAGCACAGGCCAAGCATGCAGCAGGCACTAAAAAATGTTTATTGCATTAACAGATGACCGCAGATGGCAGAGTCTCACTTCCTGTTTCCAGGTAATTCTCTGCCTCATTTGCTCTGAAGTCATGCAGGATTGAGGATAGGAAGTAGGCTTGATGTGCTGCTTGGGCACCAGCAGACACATCTTCCTCTCTGTGACTCTCTTTTTCCAATGAAGTTTAGAAACTTTCATTCTAGAAGGGTTGTCAGCTGAGGACTTGTGACTTTAGTGGGATAGGGAGGGCACTCAGGAAGCCAAAAGTCACTGTGGATAAATGGTTTCTTAGTTTCTGGATTAGATTTATCAGCTCTGAGGAGTTCATGAGAGCAACCTAAGAGAGCTGGTCCTGTCCAGCTCCAGGAGACGGTGCCCGGACAAGGAAAGCAGCCGGGCGCTAATGCAGACCAGCCTCGCAGCAGTGCCTGCCCTCCAGGGGCAAAGCTCCTGGCAGCATGAGCCCTGAGGCCAGCAGGTATTTCTCTGGCTATGAGGACAAAGGGGACAGCTAGCTTTCCACCAGCTAGGGAATGGGATGGTCTCAACAAACATCAGTAGTTTTCCAAAGTATCAAATATTGGCTCTCGGTAGTTTAGCAAACACAAAGTCTTCATAGCAGCCCTAGGAAGCTGGCAGGCTAGTAGCTACCATTCCCATTTAGTTGACAGAGACACTCAGTCCAAGGATCCCTCTGTTATGGCTATTTTTACCACCTTTCATGCTGTCCCTGCCCCTGGAAGATGGGAGAAGACACGACTGAAAGGGCAGCCTGCAGGGCAAAGGACCTAGGTGGGCAGGCTGAGAGATGGGGCAACCAGGGTCTGACGCCCCTTTCCCGAACGTGGTCGGTTGGGGGTTCTACATTCTGGCCATCTCTGTGGCACTGTGACAGGAGAGCGCCATTTTCCTGTGCAGCTCCAAGCTTCCAAGGCTGCTATGTCCACTTCTTAAAGAGCCATGGGCCACTTTGGTGGAAGAAAGAAAGAGAGGCAGGGAGGGAGGAAAGGAAGGAAGGGAGAAAGAAAGGAAGAGAGAAAGAAAGAAAAATGGGGAAAGAAACAAAGGGAGGAAGAAGAGGGAGAAAGAAAGAGAGGGAGAAAGAAATAAAGCATGAAAGCGGAATGAAGGAAAGAAAGAAGAAAAGAACAAGGGAAAGAAAAAAGCAGGAAGGAAAGAAAGGAAGGAGGGAGGGAGGAAAGAAGGAAGGAAGGAAAGAAAGGAGGAAGGGAGGAGGGAAGGAATGCATGAATAAAGGGAGGAAAAAAGGAAGAAAGAAAGCAAGCACTTTGTAATAGAAATCAATTCCCTAGAAGAGATCTCAAGGGGAAATTGCCTGTCAAATAATTTCAAGGAAATGACATTTCAACAACCAGCAAATGAGGCTTCCCTCCCACTTCCTGCCATCCATCTCCATCTCCCTCTTTCCAATCTCTCTTCACCCTCCCTTGGTTCACTCCTCTGGCAAGTAGTGTCCCTCCCATGCTCCCTTCTACCCCTCTCCGGAGTCAGTTGAGCGCTGCTTTCTTGATGACACCACATTAGGAAATCATTGAAACCCCAAATCTCAGATGGTTCAAATTCTTTTATGCCTCCCCTGGGACCTGGCCCCGGACATGACTCTACTGGTAGTCAGCAGGAGGACAGTAGCTACTCTGACCAGGGTGAGCATATACAGCCCAGAGTCCTCTCACCCCAGGACTCACTCCTGAGGTCCCCACCTCAGAATCTGCCAGTTCATGTGTGACTCTGGAGGAGGTGGCTTAGCCTGTCTGGCCCTTCATTACTTCATCTGAGGCAACATGGGATAAAAAGTCCTATAATTCTGTGGTTCCATCACCCCCTACCCGTGGAAGGGCACACACGGGCTTGCATGGGTGTGAAGCACTGAGGAGCCACATGCAGACCGACACTACCCTCATGGCTTGGCCCTGAGATGCAGCCAGGACCTGCCAGCCAGCCAGGTGGGGGTAGCAGGGGAGGTGTGAGAGAGGATCGGTCCCACCGCAGGAGCGCGCACAGGAGATACTGCTGGCATCAGCCACCACAGGCTGTAGCTCTTCCAGCCTCCATGTCCCCATGTCTAGTGGCAAAACTTGTCTAGGGTTGAGTAGACTCACAGTCACTCCTTTTAAGGTAACAGAGATGAGACGGCTGCAAGTCCCACCGTGGGGCCACAGTTATCGAGGACCTTGCTCATTCCTCTACAACTCCACACAGGCAGAGCTTTCCAGAGCCCCACAGCCTACACTTCCAAAGAGCTCTTTCATAACTGAGCCCCTACTCTGTGTCCATTGCCCTGGAGACTCCCATAGGTCAGCCCATTTGACCTCACAACCATCCCTTGGTGAAGGTCTGTACGAATGAGTAAAGAGAGGCTCAGAAGGTTAAGGGATTTGTCTAAAGTCACATCGAAAATGAGTAGCCGAGCTGGGACTAACGTCTGGCACTGGGACTCCCAAGTCCACTGCCACCACTGTTGTGTCATTGCTTGAGACTCACATGAGTGAATAGATAATAATAACAATTTAGGATAGCATTTACTATCTTCAGACTCTGGGCTAAATACTTTACAGGCAGTATCTCATTCAATCCTTGTAATACCTTGGTGAGCAACAGAAACAAACATCTCCATTTTATAGACACTGAGGCTGAGAGAGGATAGTCCAAAGTCACACAGTAAATGACTGGACAGAGCTGTCCAGGTCAAATAGCTCATAAGTAGTGGAGTCAGGTTTGAACTTGTGTATGTGAAGAGTTTCAGTAGAGGTGACCGAGGACCCCAAGCCTGTGCTGACACGGAGGATGACTCCTCTCTTCCAGAAGAAGAGCTAGGTTCTAACACCAGCCCGAGTGAGCCTGTGGCAGGGCTGGGTCAGTGAAGGAACAGAAAGGAAAATTTGACTCCCTTCTCAACAAATGTGCAGGTTTATCTTTCTCACATTATTTCCTCTTACTTCTTATTTGTTTTAAGAAGTGTGGTGTCAACATTTTCCATTATCCTACAAGGATCTCTTGAAGGAACATTCCTCACAGAGGAAATAAACTCTGAACTTCCTTCCTATGGCTGGACTTGTGTCTCTGTCTTCCTTCCTGAAGACTCTGAGCACCCAGTGGCTGCCCCACGCTCCTTGGCTTCCAGCTGTGCACAAGCCCATAAGAGCACGGATCACATCAGCATGATCATCTCCGTGTCCCCAGGGTCCAGCACAGTGCCTGGCACATAGTGGACACAGTGCACATTTGTCAAACGAACAAATTATTCTCCAACAGGCTCATTCAATTCAATTCAACCACTATTAACTGGGTACCTATGATGAGCTAGGTACCACCGATGCAGAGGTGAGTGAACATATGTGCCACCTGGAGGAAGTTTCAGTCCAGGGTGGGGGCAGACTAGCCATCAATACCGCCTTAAACACTTTTTAAAATAATGTGGAGGATGAATGGATGACAAACAACTTATCAGGGCCACCGTGGAGGAATGACCGAAGTCCAGTGGGAACACAGGAAAAGGACCCATTGATCTGCTTGGGGAGTCACAGGATGAGATGTGATTTCAGCCTGAAAGGATGAGGAGTTCACCTCATGGCCAAGTGGGGAAAGGAGCATTCCAAGCAGACAGGAGCCTAAGCGAAAGCATTCAGTAAAATTATTGCTGGGGCTGGAGCAAGGAATGTGTAGGGCAAGTGACAAAAGATGCTTCTTCCAGGCCACATACCCTATATTTCCCAGGGGACAGGAGTGGGCAGCCTCACAGAGGAATTGAAACACATTGAATCATAGTGACTTACAGAAAGAAAAATCTCCTGAAGCTGGTATTATAATTAATAGGCTCAGCCTTTCAGAACTCATTTAGATTAATTTTCATAGACAAATGTGATTAATCATCTCAGTAAACGCTTTTCCAAAAGCATCCAAGGAAATCTAGGGCCCAGGGCCCTATCCAAACTGAGTTGGGTTTTGCGGCTAGTGAGGGAGCACGGGTACCCACCGGCATTTACATCATCCCTGGGTCAAGTGCCTGAGCGTCTCCTGGTACATGGGGCAGAGTCTTCCAGCTTGCTGCCGCGGGACACAGCTCCTCCCTTCTGGCTAGGTAGCTGGCCTCCCTGCCTGTACCCTTCTCCCAGGGTGGGACCAGAGGCTGGGCCGGCTGCTGGGGGGCTGCCTGCAAACCTGCCAGCGCAGGATCCACAAGGGGTTACGGCATGCGGAAGGGGGAGGCCCCGGTCTTCAGAGGATTTACCCTCCCCTGCCAGTGCCTATCCCTGCTCTTGGCCCATTTCCTGCTCAGATTTGGGGATTTTCGGGCCTGGAGGGAAAGTCCCTTGGGATGAGTATTAGAAAGAGGGTAACAGCACCGGATCGGCACGGAAGGAAAGGCTCGGTCCGCAGAGGGCGAGGGGAAGGCGGGGCGGGGAGCGGTGGAGCCCGCGTTCCTTTGCTGAAGGCTTCGGAGCGGAGCGCGGAAAACGGCGACTGGGAAGAGACGAGCGAGCGGGGCGACCAGCCGGCGGGCTGGGGGAGGGGAGGGGGGAGGCGGCCCAGTGGGCCTCTGGAGTGAGTGTGTGTGTCTGTGTCTGTATCAGTGCGAGTGAGTGAGTGTGTGTGTGTGTGTGTGTGTGTGTGTGTGTCTGGCGCCTGTCCAGGGTGATTTCCCATAAACCACATGCCCCGCTAGCCCGCTTAAAAGGCTGTGCCGAGGGCTGGCCAGTGAAGCTCGGCCCCAGGGAAAGTGAAAGTTTGCCTGGGTCCTCTCGGCGCCGCCGCCGCGCTCTCTGCATCCCGGGACAGCGGCGCGGCCCTGGGCCGGGGCGCCGACTCTGCGGCGGCCAGCGAGCGAGCGAGCAAGCGAGCGAGGGCGGCCGACACGCCCGGCCGGGACCCAGCTGCCCGTATGACCGCGCCGGGCGCCGCCGGGCGCTGCCCTCCCACGGTAAGACCAGGGTGCGGGCCGGGCTGGGGCGGAGGCTCGGCGGCGCGGCGTGGCCCCTCGGAGCAGACAGCCGGAGCGCCCCGGCTGCCCTGCCCGGGCGTTCCTGCCGCGGCCACGGGCTCCAGTTTTCTAACCGCCTTTGCGCACGGACTGGGCCTCTGGCGCTCCGGCTGAGGCCGGTGGCAGCCAGGCAGCTGTTCCCGGGGAAAGGGAAGGCTGCTCACCCCATTGCACGGAGGGGAACACTGAGCCACCCGCAGGCAGGAGAGACGGGTTCACAGCCACCGTTGGAGGCCCCTGTCAGCCTGGGAGCCCTGCTTCTCTCCCTTCTGATCGGCCACTACCAAGGGACGGGGAGAGTGGCCGTGCACTGAGTGTGTGCTTTCTCTGGTGGGCACCTTCCTCAGTGGCCACATATGTGCTTGCAGGCCCTGCTGGGGAATGGGCGCTTCTGGGTAGGGAGAGTTCAGGGGTCATCCAGCTTATAGAATGCCAGGGCCTGTGCTGAGCAACCTGCTGGCAGAGGGAAGGAGATGGGCAAGCTGCTACTTGTTCCAGCCCACAGGCAGGAGCTGCTGGGGACTTGGGTGGCTGTTTTGGGGGGACCAGTCTCCAGAGCCGCCTGGGGTTAGCTCTGAATCCCTTTTTCTTGCAAATTCTAATTCAATCAGTTGGGCAGATCCTGGCTTTGCAGTGGTCAGGGGAGGTGGAAGGAGGATTTGGACAGGAGCAGGGGCTGCTCAGGACTGGGTAGGGTTGCCCTGCCTCAACTGTGGCAGGAGCTGCTGCAGCTCCTGGCAAGTGAAGGCTGGCACTGTCGCTAGTCAGTGAGTGCTCTCATAACGCCTTTGCTTCTGAGGAGCCCTGGAGGAAAAGGAGAGGAGAAACCTGTGGGGAAAGGAGCAGAAAAATATTTGGAGCTGGGGGTGGGTAGAGAAGAGGCTTGCAGGTGGGGCAAGAGGGAGAGGAGTAGATCCACAGGGCGGAAGTGCCCAACTGAGAGAGAGGAGATTGGCTTGAGAGGGGAAAGGGAGGCTAAGATGCTGAAGGTGTGACCATGAGGAAAGCCACGGAAGAAAAGCGGGACTGGTTGTGTTTAGACAGGGCCACTCCAGGGGTCTGGTCCTGCCAGGTCTCTGCAGAGGCCTTGCTGAGGGGGAAGATGGAACGGCATGGGTGGCAGATGAGGCTGGACAGCTGTGCTGAGGTGTGCCAGTATCTCTCTGAGCCTGCAGCAGAGATTCCTTCTGAGGGCTGCTCCCCAGGCAGAGGCAGAGGCTGGTGGGTGGGAGCAAGGAGAAGAGCCTGCCCAGCCAGATGCAGGCTAGAGTGTTAACTCTTAGCTGTCCATCCAGCTCCTCCTCTGAGGCAGAACTGGGGCCCCAGGTCCCAGGGTATCACCCTTTGGCCACCTTCAAGTTAGTCTTCCATGTGGTGGTTGCATTCTTCTGCCACTGATGTCTGAGGTCTTGCCAGAAGCCAGGCAGCCCTTGGGCTTAGCCATTGCCCTCCCTTGCTGTCCTCAAACATCAGTATCTAGAAGTGCCTGTGAGGAGGCTGTCTTCCTAAATACCCCTTCCCCAGAGGCTGTTTCCTCCTTACCATTCACTCCAGAGGCTGGGAGCCTCAGTGGCAGCCAGCCTGGGTCAGAGATACCTTGTGCATTGCCCAGTTTCCTCCAATAGATCCTGAATCTGAGGTTCCTCCAGAGAGCCTGGGCATCTGTTCCCACCCAGAGCTACCTCCTCCACTGCCCGACATAGCCTGAAGTGCTCCTCCTCCCCCCCACCCCGCATAACTGTCCTCCCCTCCTTCACACTCTCCCTCCCTCAGATCAGGCCAGATCGGTGCTCAGTAGTACTGGACCATCCTGTCCCTCTCCTGCCATCAGCTTCTCCTCCCTGTAGCCTTCCAGGTAGCCCATCCAGAGCTGCCTCTCCTCCCTGGTAAGAGCTGGCAAGCATGTGGGCTTTTAGTAACATGTAAACTAGCATGCTGTTATGGGCTGTTTCATAGCCTCCTTGTGTTTTCCCAATGTGCTACTTATTTGCAGTAATTGTCTTGTCATCTGGATTACTGAGGCAAAGCCCAGAGTCCAGAAAAGTGTCAGCCCTCACCCCACCCTGCCAGCATTTCCCTGAATCTGGGGGCATCAGCTTCTAAGAGGCTCAAGAGCTCTGAGGAGGCAACCTCAGGCTGGGGGAAAGAAAACCCAAGGGTCCCTCTGCCTTTGGTTGGAGAAGGGGAGATCTAGGGCCAGGGGTACGGGGGAGGGGACCTGGTGAGGAAGAAAGGAGGAAGGAAAGGGAAAGACAGGGTATCCGGAGTCAGCCTCATCACCCTGGGCTGAGTAGCTACAGGGCTAGGTGGGTGCTGAAAGAAGAGAGAGATCTCAGAAAACTTCCCGGCCTCGATGAGAGCTGGCTAGCTGGATGTAGAGCCTGCTGGGGCTCCGATAGGCAGGTACTCGCCAGGGACGGCCCAAAGCTGGCACTGGTGCCTGTGATTAATCAGTTGGGCTCCTTTTGAAACACACACCCAGGGCTCCAAGAGATCTCTGGCATGGGATGAGTTCCCAGTGAAACTGAATTTGGTCTCAAAGTTTTTCCAGTGGCAGGGCCAGACCTGAGTAGAATCAGGTGAGAGGAAAGGTTGGGCTGTGTCTGGCTTGTAGTCTGAAAGATGGTGCATGAACATGAACTCGAGGACAGTTCAGAAGGTGCTTGGCTCAGTGTTGATGTTGCAGGGACATCAGGTCAATGCAAGTCTAACATTTGAGGAGTATCCTGTGTAATTATCAGTAGAACTTAGAATGGTATGCACACCATCTGTGTCATTATTAGCTCAATGTGTAGTTAGGTTTGGCTCAGGTTAATCTGGGAAGGCTTCATGGAGAAAATGACATTTGAATTGTTATCAAGGGAGAGCAAGCCTGTGCTGTGGCTGTTAGGAAGTCTTGGGAAATCTGGATTTAGGGAATGCTACATCCTGGGGTGAGGGGCAGAGCTTGTAGCATTATAGGTATAGGGCTTTGTTTTTCTGCTCTCAGAAGGGCATTGGGGATCCCTGGGGAGAGAGAGCTGGGGAGAAATGACACTCTCTCTGTCGCAGACATGGCTGGGCCCCCTGCTGTTGTTGGTGTGTCTCCTGGTGAGCAGGAATATTACCGAAGGGGTGTCAGAGCACTGTAGCCACATGATTGGAAACGGACACCTGCAGTCTCTGCAGAAGCTGGTGAGTGTGCGGCCATGCTTTATTCTACCTTCTCTCCCCTGAGAAAACTAAGGCAGGAGCCAGGGAGCAGGGTCAAAGAGAGGGGCTGCAGGCAGGGAAATAGGAATGTGCAGGACATGGCTCCCCTGATGCTACCCTCACTGACCTTCCCAAGGTTAGGACCTCTGGTCTCCTCAATCTTAAAGCTCTCTCTGACTCCCCTGCATGCAGCGAACAGGGTGGGCTTCCAGTTGCTTGCCTGGGTTAGTGATTGCCCAGGAATGTCAACCGTGGACTCCGAAAATGCTTCTGAGACCTGCTGTCCCTCAGCAGGATACCTCCTCCGGGAAGCCAGCCCAGGCTGCCTGCTCTGTCCAGATGTTGCCTTCAGCTCCTGGACTCCCATATGTGTCGCCAGCCTGGCATCAGAGCCCCACCCAGATTTGGAGGGGAGGCTCTTGCCTAACTCCCAGCCTTCCACCTCACTTCCCTGGCTTTTGCTCATGTCTTGAGGCTGGGATAGCGTGCTCATGTGGGCCATGAAGGAGCCTGTGTCTTACTCTACTCAGGCCCACGGAGTCATCAACAATTGCAAACATGGTCCAGCCAGGCAGAATCAGGTTGCTGTCATGGCTGCTGTCCTGCTCAGAGGGAATTTACCACTCTTCTGGCCAGCCAGGCAGGGTGGAGCATCACTAGCTAAGGCCAGCTTCCAGGCCCTGAGCTTGGGGCCTGTAGGCTGGGCCTTCTACCTCCCTTGCCTCTACACTACTTCTCCTGCATGTAGCTGCTGTAGCAATCCAAGACAGATCAAGAGCATCTCTGAGGTTTAAATTACAGAACTACTGCTCTGGGGGGTAAAGGGGCATTTAAGGGCATCTAGCTCCAGCCCCTACAGATTCTGAATCCCCAGAGTTTGTCCAGCCTCTGCTTGAATTCCTGCCATGACAGAGTGTTCACTACCTGTCAGGGAAGATTATAGCCTATATTCTACAGATAGTTCTTCCTTATAACAAACTAGCATTTTTCAGATTTCATATGGTGGTAGGTGGAAGGAGGGGATTTCTTGTTCTTCTACAGCCCTCCCCTGGGCATGTGGAAAGCACAGGCTCTGTCTTTCCATGTGTGGTTGGGGGTAGATAAAGTTCAAACCCAAATCCACCCAGAAATTAAGTCCCCATTCTGATGCAAGCTCAGTTGATCTATAGGTGTCATGCAACCACTGGCCTGCTCTCTTTTACAGATTGATAGTCAGATGGAGACTTCGTGCCAAATTGCCTTTGAGTTTGTAGACCAGGAGCAGTTGGTGAGTGATGGCTGTTTACAAGGCCCATGTACCAGCCCATAAGCACCTCCTGGGGTGGCGTGCATGTGGGAGCGTGAAAGCAGTAAAACTCCCAGAGCTGGACAGGGTGAGGATGTGAGGATCCCTGCATGCTCAAGTCTGGGGTGCCAGGGTCCAGGGCTGGGCAGGGTCCAGAGCTCAAGTCCCCTGCTGTTCCCTTCTGTGGGCCTGGTACATATCAAGTGCTTACTATGTGCCAGGCACTTTTCTAATTTAGTCCTGACAGTACCACTATGTGGTACACAAATATTGTTTATGATGCACAGAGAGTTAAGGGAGCACAGCCAGTAAGTGGTAGAGGCCTGATTTGAACCCTGGCAGGTTGGCTCTAGGCTCTAAGGCAAACCAATACTTCTTCCAGTCACATGCTTTGCTTAAGGATGTCACTTCCATTCACCAGGCAGATTCCTCCTACTGCACACCCAGCCAGCCACCAAGTGCTGCAGGTCCTGCCCCCTCCATTCTCACCCCAACTCCCCAATCCCTTGCTTAGACAATTTCAGGAGCCTCCTAACTGGTCTCCCGCTTCCGGTGCACCCCTCATCTTGCCACTAGGGGGAGTTTTCTGAAACCCAGATCTTCTGCCTTCGCTTTCCTCGCAAAAACCTGTCAGGACTCCCATCGCTCCAGGAGAAAGCCCTGGTTGGCTAGCCTGGGGTTTACAAGCTCCAGCCTCTGCCACTCAGCCCCGTCCACCATCCCCCATTCCCTGCTCCTTCCTGCCTCCACGTCTTTGCACAGACTCTTCCTGATGCCTTTCATACTTTTCCAGCTGCCCCTGCCTCACCCTTATTCCACATCTATTTATCTTTGTGTCTCATGCAAAACTGCCACGATGCCCAGAAGTTGCTCCCATCTCTGAGCTCCGACACACAAGACTCATACACACCTCTGTTAGAGCTGGACACCACCTCATGGTCCAAAGAATAACCTCAGTGTTTCATTCACTCACTCTCATGCTTGGCTTTGACAAGCATTTACTAGGAACCTACTGGACCAAGTGCTAGGGACAAAGAGCTAGGCAGAGTCTCTGTCTTCGAGGCAACCACCATCTCTTTAGGGAGATGGAACACTGAGGTTATTCTTTGGACTGTGAGGTAGTCTTCACTACCCCTAGGTCCTGAAGACTTTGAAGGGGCCATCTGGTAAAGGACTGTTGTGACAGCAAGCCAAGAAGAAGAAAGAAAGAAGGGGTGTGCCCTGGAGCCCACCTTCTGTATACACATCTATCCTGATTAACACCTCCTACTCCAGAAATCCAGACATCTCTCTAATCAGAAGCCACATTTCCTTCACTCTAGCACAGTCCCCAGTAGTGCTAGATCCCAAAGAGAGAGAAAGAAAGACAAGACAAGGGCAGCATTCTCCTCATTACTGGAGTGATGTGTCCCCTCCTCCAGGGGCAGGGGGAGGGCAGGCTGCAACCCTCCATCTGCCTGGGGTGGGGGGCACCTGGCACAGAGCCTGTGTTCCCAGGCCACAACAGCCAGGCCATAAGCTCCAGCTTCCCGTTTTTCAGAAAGATCCCGTGTGCTACCTTAAGAAGGCATTTCTCTCAGTGCAAGACATAATGGAGGACACCATGCGCTTCAAAGACAACACCCCCAGTGCCGAGGCCGTCTTGCGGCTGCAGGAACTCTCTTTGAGGATGAAGAGCTGCTTCACCAAGGATAATGAAGAGCATGACAAGGTAGGAGGGTGCGGGGGCTGGGAGCACTGAGTCAGGGCAGAGGGCACTCAGGGTGCTACCCCGCCCACATGTGCAGAATATGTTTGCTGAGCTCGGCTCACATCATCGCTCACTCGCTCTCCCATTCATTTACCATCCCACTGACCTTTACCAAGTCCTTGCCTACCGTGCAGGAGGCACAGTGCCGGGCCATGACAATGTCATTGTCAGCAAGAAATACACGGTTCCCACCTCATAGTCAAGTGAGGCTGGCAGTTGTTAAATATACAGTGACACATGTAAATATAATTATAAAGCATAAGGATTGTTCATTCAATCAATAAGTAGTTAATTGAGTGCCTATTGTGTATCAGGCACTGTTCTAGACACCCAGAAACAGCTTTGATCAAAACAGACAAAAGTCCCCACATTCATGGAGCTGACGTTGGGGTGGGTGGTAGGAATGGTGAGACACTTAGCAAGACATATAAGTTAAATATGCAGTATGCAGGATGGCAGTCGCTGCGCTGGAGAAGAGTGGACCAGGGAAGAGATGACCTGAAGGAGGTGAGGGAGTCAGCCATGAACCAGAACCACACAGGGCTCAGAGAGAGCCACAGGGGACTCTAGCTTAAATGGAGGTGGGGAAGCAGAGACAAGGAAGGCTTCTGAGTAAGAAAATATTAATTTGAGCTCCAAAGACGAGTAAGGGTTAGAAAGCCATAAGGCCAGAAGAACATCCTGGAACAGGAAACGCTGTGCTAAAAGCCCTAAGGTGAACAGGAAGGTACCAGGGACCCAAAGGGGGGGCGGTCGGTGTGGCCAAAGCATGGCAAGTAAAGCAGGGAGAGGAGAGAAGGCAGGAGCCAGATCATTTGGGGCCTTTAAGATGTGGCATTTTGTCTGAAGTGGGAGAGAAGCCGCTGTGAGCAGGCAGGTGGCCCAGTCTCACGTCATGAGACTGTCCGGGTTGCTGTGTGGGGAAGGGACTGTGGAGACAGGAATGGAGGCTGGGAGACCAGCAGGAGGCACAAGTCCAGGGCAGAGGTGCTGGCGGCTTGGCCCAGGGTGGTGCAGGGAAGCTGGAGGCGAGTGGATGTGTTCCAGTGGGTTAGGGGTAGAAGCACCAGGACTTGGTACATGCAGGGGATGTGAGGAGCTGAGGCAAGGATAGTTTTTGTCTTGAGCACCTGGGTATTTCAGTGATGGTGAAGTGGGGATGCTCAGTGGGCAGAGCAGATGTGGGGAGAGCGGGAGTCCAGCCTGGGGCACAGCGGACTTGAGATGTGGAGCAGGCAGTGGGTGTACAGGTCTTGAGTGTGACTCGCAATGTACCGATATGAGAGGTGTGGGCATGGTGGTCATCTCTGAAGCCACAGCCTGGGTAGCACTGCCCACCGTGGGAAGAGAAGCAGGCCCAGGAACCCCAGCAGTTAGATGGCAAGCAAAGGATGGGGCACCCGGCAAGGGGCAGCCTGAAGGTGGGAGGAAAGCCGGGAGAGTGCTGAGTCGGGTCACTGGGTCCAAGATGGAAAGGAGTCAACTCGTCCAATGGGGTTAGAAGTCAAGCAAGGTAAGGGCTGCAGATTGTCCATTAGAGTTGGCAACGTGTCACAGGTGCCAGATAGGGGTGATTGGGAAGGGAGGAAGGGAAGACAACATTGTGGAGGAACTTGCCTCCAAAAGGGGGCAGAAGAAGAAAGATGTTGCTAGAAAGAGTGTGTGATCAGGGAGGAAAAATTTTCAAGAAGAGGGGTATTAAATCTGTGCTTTCCCAACATTAAGGTTCTGAAGAATCACTTGGGGATTTTGTTTAAAACGCATATTCCCAGATACATCCCACTAGACAGTCTGGTTCCCTGGGTCTGAGGGACGGCCTGGGCATCTGCATTTTAGAAACTGCCCCACTCATGATTATGGTGTGAGGTCCTGGAACCCACCTGGGGAGGCACCCACGAAACACGCATGGATGCTGGGCGGGGGAAGGGGGGGCTCCAGGAGGGCGGGGCCTGTAAGGCTAGAGGAGTCAGTCCCTCCTCCACAAGAGTCTCCTGACCTCCCAAAGAGGGAAGGCTCCTCCTCTGTCAAGACAGGAGGGCGCCAGGGCCTTCTCTCTGAGGATTCCTGTTTTCTCTGTGAAGCACAAGGGGAGGCTGAGGGAGACGGAAGAGAGAGGCACGAGAGAGCCAGCTTCCCTTTCCTGCGACAGCCCTGGGGGAGAGGCTGGCAGGGGTTATTGTTTGGAATTTACAGATGAGGAAATGAACCCAAACTGGATAATTCATTTGGTCATTGTCACCTCGCTGATGAGGGACGGAGCTGAGCCCGGCGCTTCTCATTCGTACATTTATTTATCTGGTAAACATTTATTAAGATCCCACTGTGCACAGGCTGGGGGAATGCAGCAATGCCTTCAAGGACTTCACAGCCTGGTAAAGCCTGTAGCTCAGTTTAAAGAAAAACTTGGTACTTGGGGGTCACTGGCAAGTAGGCCCCTGATAAAGCCATGGGCGTGCACGGCACAGCCTAGTATGAAAGGAGAGGTGGGCCGGGGCTCAGCCCTGAGGAATGATGGCATTTGGACATCGGGATGAGGAGGGGAGCTGGGTAAGGAGACAGAGAAGGAGCAGCTGGAGAGGTGGGAGGAAGCCCAGGCAGGTGAAGCGTCTCAGAGCTCCGGAGGGTGGGAGCCTGGGCCCGCAAGCAGCTCAGCAGACAGGCCTGGGGCAGCCTTAGCCCTCCCTCCAAGACACACCAGTGCCAGGGAAGGGCCCACAGCCCCTGCGGCCTGCTGTGTTCCATTCTCAACACCATAGCAAGGTGATTTTTCTAAATTCGAGTCTTGTGCCACCACCCACCTCCCCAACAATCCTTCAGATGTTTCCCTTTTGCCATATGGATAAAATTAAAAGTTCTTGACATGACCCTCAAGGTCCTGCAGGACTTGGCTGGTGCTGACCTCTCTCCAGTTGCATCTCTCGTCACTTGCCTCTTAGAAGGTGGTCCTGCAGCCGCTCCAGCCTTCGTTTAGTCTTTGGATCTCATGCCTTTTTCTGCCTCAGGAACACCACAGTCTCTTCTTGCTTCCTGGACAGCTCTCTCCAATCCCACCTCCTTTCCTGGCTAACTCTTGCTCATCTTTCAGTTGGCTCCTTACAGAAATTCTCCCTGAACCCTCATTTTGTTCCCCTTGTTGTACACCATGAAATCACTCAGTACTTCTTCAGAGGACCCACAGCACTGGTAACAATGTGCTTAGTGTCGATGCCCCTGCTGGACTCAGTGTCCAATGGGGCAGGAACCACCTCTCTCTTGTCCATTGCACGATTCTCAGGTAATTACCAGATGCCTGGCATGTAAATATGTGTTGAGTGGTTCCATGAATAAATGACATATCTCACAACCTCAGAACTGAGTCAGCTGCAAATCAGAGGAGAGGGAAGGGAGGAAACAAAAGGGGAAAAGGAAAGAGATGTGACAAAGGCCAAGGGATCTTGATAAATGAGATGACATGGGGCCAGTGGTCATGCTCACCAAAGGGGTCCTGCTCTGCTTCCAGGCCTGTGTCCGAACTTTCTATGAGACACCTCTCCAATTGCTGGAGAAGATCAAGAATGTTTTTAATGAAACAAAGAATCTCCTTAAAAAGGACTGGAATATTTTCAGCAAGAACTGCAGCAACAACTTTGCTAAATGCTCCAGCCAAGGTAAGCACCAAAGGGGCCAGCAAGTGGGTGGTGGGAGGAGGGCGTAAGGCACGGGGGTCGGGAGGTGAAATATGGAGCTGGGGGGACCCCCTGGGAGGCAGCCTGGCTGCTACTCGTGTTCCTGTGTGTGTGGATGTGCTTGTTCTGTGTGCATATGTGGCTTCATGTACCTCTGGTCCCAGGCACATGTCTTTTTTGACATGTGTGTGCATGTACACCTACATGTAACTGCATGTGGAGGGGTCGTGCTGGTGCCTGTGAGATTAGGAAGTGGAAAAGGGAGCCCCTTTGGGGAGCCTTGTAGGCATGGAGGCCTTCCCTGCGGGCTCCACAGGCTGGCTAAACTTATGGGGCGCTCCGCGGAGAGAGCAGATGTCCATCCGGGAGTCAGGGCCCTTGCTCCAGGAGCCCTGCTGCGAATCACCAGGATACCCTGGCTTCAGAAGCCCCCAGGATGCCTTGCGTGTCCCCTCAAAGGACAAGGCTGGATTTGAAGTCTGAGCATCATTGAAACTCCCAGTGCTGGCTCAGCTGCATACGTGTGTACACTGCGTGTCCTCGTCTCTGCGTCCTGTGCCACATGTGCCCTCCTACATTCAACTTGCTCCCCAAGGCAGGGGCTGAGGTCCTGCAACTGCCCATGGCCAAGTCCAGTCTCACTGCTTCTCGTTCCCAAGGCCCCAAGCCTTGGCCGCGTTCCAGCCCCAGCCTGTTCCTGCCTGTGGCTGTGGCTGTGTGGCTCCTGGCTGTGCATGAAACCAGTATCTCTGGGGCTTAGGAGTGTCTTGTGTTAGCCAAGAGGCCACTGCTTCCTCTCCTGGCCTGGCCTCTGGCTGGCCGGCGCCTCACACAGGCTGCTCTCTGTCTTCCTTGCCCCACTCCCCTGTGCATCTGAATCCCACTCTTTGCTCTCTGCCTGTGAGACCCTGCATATTGCTCCTTCCCCGCCTGAACCTGTGTCATGAGCATTCGCTCCAGTCCTGTCCTCTTCTCAGTCCCAGGGCTGACTTAGGAGATGAGGGGACCCCAGACTCATATGCCCCTCTCAACGCCCTCTGGGAAAGCTGTGCCGGAGGCTGGTGACTCTATCTCCCCCGTCTTTCTCTCGCCCTCTCTCTGTCGTTCTTTCAGATGTGGTGACCAAGCCTGATTGCAACTGCCTGTACCCCAAAGCCACCCCTAGCAGTGACCTGGCCTCTGTCTCCCCCCACCAGACCCTCACCCCCTCCATGGCCCCTATGGCTGGCTTGACCTGGGCTGACTCTGAGGGGACAGAGGGCAGCTCCCTCTCGCCCAATGAGCAGCCCCTTCGCACAGTGGACCCAAGCAGTGCCAAGCAGAGATCACCCAGGAGCACCTGCCAGAGCCTTGAGTCGCCAGAGACCCCAGGTGTCCAGGACAGCACCACTGGTGGTTCACCACGGCCTGGGCCCTCTGTTGGGGGCCCCAACCCTGGGATGGAGGACGTTCTGGACTCTGTGATGGGCACTAACTGGGCCCTAGAAGAGGCCTCTGGAGAGGCTAGCGAGGGTCTTGTACCCCAAGGGCCAGCACTTTCCCCCTCCAGACCAGAAGGGGGCAGCGTTCAGGCAGAGACCGCCAGACCCAGCGACCTCCTCCCAGCACCTTCTCCACTCCCTGCATCCGCAAAGGACCAACAGCCCGCAGATGTAACTGGCACCGCCTTGCCCAAGCTGGGCCCTGTGGGGCACACTGGCCAGGCCTGGAAACCCACCCCTGAGAAGACAGAAGGCTCACCTGTCCTGCCCGGAGACCCCCAGGAGCCGAGCTCTCCCAGGACCTCAGCACTGCGCCCCCAAGGCCCCAGCAGACCCCCCAGGCTCCCTGCTCAGCCAAGGCTTCCCGGAACCCACTCCTGGAACAGTGTGCTGGCCCGCGGGGGCCTGGAGGGCAGGAGGAGCACCAGGGACCGGAGGAGCCCCACAGAGCTGGAAGGAGGAGGAGCAAGTGAGGGGGCGGCCCAGCCCCCCGCCCATTTTAACCCCGTTCCTTTGACTGACACAGGCCATGAGAGGCAGCCCTTGGGATCGCCCGGCCCCCAGCTCCGCGGGTTTGCCTTCCGCCTGCTGGTGCCCGGCATCGTCCTGGTCTTGCTGGCTGTCGGCGGCCTCCTGTTCTACAGGCGGAGGCGGCGGGTAAGAAGAGCCTGGCGAGGGAGAGGAGGGCACTTGGTAGGGGCAGGGGCAGAGCCTGGCGGGGTGCGGGTCGGAGGACAGCCGGGGCTTAGCCTGGGTTCCTCAGATGCTGCGAGAGAGGGGCTGCCTGAGCCAGAGCATGGGAGGCTGAAATGGAGAGTTGCTGCAAGAATCAGAAGACTCAGGCTGTGAGGTCACTGGGAAGGGCCGGAGCAGAAGAGAGTGGGAGAGAATATTCTTGGGCTGACAGCAGGACAACCAAGTGGGAGGGAGACAGAGGAGGAGAGTGATGCTGTGTGAGTGTGTCAGGGCAGGGGTGTACACTCGGAGCTCTGCAGAGCCTGAGGCATGAGGGCCTGCAGGGGACAGGCTGCATGGGAGCGGGGGAGGAGAGGGGCATGGTGGGCAGAGGGGCCTCCTGCGTCTCCCCCAGGCCTCTGGCTGATCCCCACTTCTGGGTAGCTGGGGGACTCCTGCACCTCTCTCATTAATACCTGGGGCAGCCCTGCCTGGGGATGGGACCACTATCCCCCCACCCTCCCCTCAGTGAGCTGCTCTTTGCTGTCCCCAGAGCCATCAAGAGCCTCAGACAGTGGATTCTCCCTTGGAGCGGCCAGAGGGCAGGTGAGAGCTGCGGGCGGGGCTCTGGGAGACCCTGGGGGCGTGGCTTGGGATCTCCTTCCCCTTTAGATTGGTTTGGGGGAGGTGCTTTCTCCCATTTGCTCTAAGGAAATGGGGCTGGAGAGGAGGAAGGGCCTTTCTTCTTTCCTAGGTATCTGGGCTTTTTCCTGATTTCTTCCTAGAGTTAGGCAGTTCTGGGTCTTCTCAGTCTGAGAGGTCTAGAGTATTTGCAGGGCTTGGGGGTAAACTTAGGGGGTCCCTCACTCCCCTCCCTCTGCTGACATCTAACGCTGGCCCTGTGCTCTGCCTGCAGTCCCCTGACCCACGATGAGGACAGACAGGTGGAACTACCAGTGTAGAGGGAATTCTAAGGTAAGATTCTGATTTTGGTCTCCACCCCTTAAAATGAGCTATACCCTTTTCCAATCACCCCCACCTGGTAGCGACACCACCTTCCCCGAGGCCCCCACACTCGACTCCCTCTCCTCCTGCTCCCTGTCCCCGCATCACCAGGTCCAGCCAACCCTCCCCTTTCTGGGTCCTCAGGCCTCCCCCTGCCTGTCCGTTCCCTCCACCCCAGCTGAGGCCAGGAACTCCTACCTCTGCATTCGGTCTCTTGTTTTGATGCCGCCTTTGATCCCAAAACAACCAAAATCCTCTTCCTCAAATGCGGCTTTTATGAAGCCTTTACCCTCCTGGGGGATTTTCAGTAGCTCTGCAGCCACTTCAAACCCAGCGTTCTTAGCTTGGCTTCCAAGCCGCTCCAACGGCAGCTGCCTGTCGGATTGCTCCCCCACTTACTCCCCAGCCAAGGTGATCCCTGCCTCCCTGCTTTTAGAGTCATAGTGCTATAGCACCTTAGTCTTGGAAGGACTCTCAGAGGTCATTTGGTCCACATCCCACCCCAAAGGGGCCACCCCCTCCACGTCCCCAACAGGGAGCCAGCCAGCTTCCTGTCATACTCTCCTAGTTCCAGGCCAGCTCCCTGGTCTCATGAGAGCCCTCAGATATTTAAAGTCAGTTGTCCATGCCCCCTTTAAGAAGTCTCTAAGCTAAATGTGGCCAAGTCCCTCAAACATTCCTTATATGATATGGTTTTCAGACCCCTCACCATCCTGGACACACTCGTTTGTCAATGTCCCTCTGAAAATGTGGCGCCCAGCCCTGGACACAGTACTCCAGATGTTGTCTGACCAGCTCAGAGTACAGTGGGACTGTTACCTTCCTTGATCTGGACAGTATTCTTCTATCGTGCAGATTGAGAGATTGCATTAGTTTTTTTAACAATCGCATCATACTGTTGTCATATGTTGAGCTTGTGGTCTGTTAAAACCCCTAGTTCCATTTCCCATAAACCTCTGTCAAGCCAGACCTTCTCTAGCCTGTACTTGGACAACTTCACTTTTTTAACTGAAGTGCAGGAGTTTATATTCACCTTGTTAAAAACGCCTTGTTGGTCTCTGCCCATCACTAGGGCCTATTGAAGTTGTTTTAAATACTAACTCCGTCATCCTCGTAGCCCTCACAATGGTGTCTCCTGCACACTGATGAGGGCCTTCTGTTGTCCTTGCCCACACTGTTGACAAGATGTGACCCTTACTTCTCCTCACCCCAGCGCCCCACCCCAGCTGGCCCATGCCCTTCTCCCTCCCCTACAAGCCCATGAGGAAGCCTTCCCAATTTCTCCACGGGCCCCTGGCTGCTCCTTTAGTTCATGCCCCTTCTGTTCCTTTGTATTTGCTTAATACTATATTGATTTGCACTTATTTGGATGTTGTTTTTATATATTTCTAAATCTTATTTTATATGTACATGTACATTCCACACCCCTAAGAAGATTGTAAGCCCCTTGAGGGCAGGGACTGCCTCCCACTTTTTTGCTTTTCTTTTTCCATTCTGGAAACAGAGAGGCCTCTCCACACTTGCCAAAAATTCAATAAACATTGACTGACTGGCTTAGGGCTGACTCACCAACTCACCCTGGCCAGCTGTCTCTAACTGACCAGCCTCAGGCTAACCAATTAACCAGCTAACTAATCAACCGACTGACTAGCTGACCAGCTGTTTGTGTGACTCTGACTAACAAACTGACTAGCTGGTAGCTGCCTCTCTGGCTGGTTGTTGACTAGTGAGCTGATTGGCTAAATGACTAGCTGGCAGATTGCCTGACTGATTTGCTGATTGACTTTTTGGCCAACTAACTGGGGTGACCCATTCAAGTTTCCAGTCACACCCCTTACCAGATGCAAGTGAGCGCCTTAGGGCCTTCCCACATGTGGAGTGACAGGTCTGGGCCCTTCCTACAGTGATAGGGGATTTGGTCTGCTTAAGACCAGGGCAAACTATTTGGGAAGGAGCTAGCAGTAAGAGCACATCTGGAATCAGGGGGTCATCCCTGTCACAGGGTGGGCTAAGATGGGTGAGTGGGTCAGCTGGGGCATGGCAGGGTGGTGAAATGGCCCTGACTCCCCCAGGACCAGTGGCTCAGTGCTGCACTACCCTCTCCCCAGTCGCCAGACCCCCACCCACCATGGCCTTGGTGCCCCTCTGCCCCGTCCCTCTGCACTCCCACTTTCCTTTCCGTGCTTAGCTGTTCTCAGGCCCATCCTGAGCTTTCCTCTTCCTCCCCTCACGAGTCCACTTGGAGAAGGACCCACTTGGTCCAGTGGGTCCAGCCCTAAGGTGGTCCCCAGGCCAGACCCCAGGAGCCCCTGGGAAACTGAGTGCCAGCCCCTAGACTGTTGCTCTGATGAGAGAAATGAGAGAGGGCAACACAGAGGCTGAGACTGAGAGGGGACTCAGAGCCTCAGGAAACTCAAGATACCAGTGCCGCAACCCCAAGAACTAGGAGATAGGGGCAGCAGGCGGGAACTTGCCCACTTGGTCTTTCCTCCCTCCTGGGCCCTGGCAGGGCCTGTGGCCTGGCTGTACCCAGCATGGCCAGTGTCCAGTTTATGGTTCCCCTTCTTTCCCCTCCAGTGCATGGGAATGGGCTGGGAGCCAGAGGCTGTGGTCCCATCTTCCCTCCTGACCCGTGACAGCCTTTGCCAGTAGGGCCTATGGACGTTAGGGAGGGAGGCTCCACACAGGGTCCAAAGTCAAACCACTGGATGGAGTCCAGGGGATTTCAGCTCTGGGAACAAAGCGTCCTGAGGATGCTGGGCAAGGGGACAAGGATGGGGGCGGGGGTAGAGGGCAGGGCCCTGACTCCCATGGTTGATGCAGGAGGCAAGTCCCTTGGCCCATCCAGGAGGAGGCTGGGTTGCTTAGGAGTTAGCATGCCAAATGGCAGGGTGGGAGTTTCCTTGTCCCAGCACTGCCTCTAGACTTTTCCTCTCCAGCCCAAGTTCTTCCTCTTCAGTTACCTCTGCCTACTGTCTTGAATATCATCTGTGATGACCCTCTCTGATGAGTGGTGTGAAGGTGGAAATGAAAAATTCTGCTTTGCTAGGGTTAACAGGAATCACTCTTGGTTCACTGGACCAAGGCCAGAGAGATGGTCTTGCCTGAGAAGGGGTCTAAAGGACACTCAAATGCCCCCTTCCCTCCCTGTTAGACCCCTCTGCTTGGGCAGTGACCCCTCCCCAGCCCTGCTCAGACCTGCAGCAGGCCTCATTACCTCCTGCTGAGGTCCCTGGTTCCCTAGGAGGAGGTGGGAGGTGAGGCCAGTCTGGCCAGAGGCTTGGGCTGGTGCCAGGGAAAGCCTCCTTGTCCCTCTGCGGTGTCTGGGGTGGCTGGGAAGGCGAGGGAAGGGATGAGAGGAAGTCCTGCCTGCAGTGCCACCAGCAGCCCACAGGAACGCTCACCTCCCAGCCCGTGTCCTCAGTGACCCTCACCGCATTCCCACTCAGCTGATAGCCTGTCCTTCTCTCCCCTACAGCTGGGCACACAGGACAGTCTCTCCGTGAAAGGAGACATCATGGGCGTCCACCACCACCCCTCCCCAGCCATCCTCCTGGAATGTGGTCTGCCCACCACCAGAACTCCTGCCTGCCAGGACTGGACCAGAGCCGCCAGGCGGGTCCCTCCGCCTCCACACTCAGACCCTTGACTGACTGAAACAGGGCCAGAGGATGGCCCCCACGCTGCCACTATTTATTGTGGGCCCTGGAGGCCCCCGTGTGCTTGAGGAAGGCTGGCAAGCCCAGCTCAGGACCCTCTCCCTTCAGGGGCTGCTCCCTTCTCTCACTCCCCTCTACACCAGCACCTGGCCCAGGGACCCACGGTCTGTAGCGCATGGGAGAGCAGGGTGGGTGCCGAGGAGTGGAAGAGCCCTGTGCCCAGAGGGCCCGCCTGGTGCCACGGGACACCACCATGGACAGGCAGGGACCTGTCTCCAGAGAGAGGAGCCTGGGATTTGCAGGGCGGGACAGCGTCGGCCTGATTTCCCGTAAAGGTGTGTGTGCAGCCCAAGAGATGGGAAGAGGACGCCTTTGGGCCTCGGTCTGCACTGACAGCTGGAAGGAGGTCTACACCCTCTACTCACCTAAGTGCCCTCTGCCGGTTACCAGACCAGCCTGACCTGCCCGTGACGCCAAGAGGAGGACCAAGCTCTGGCCTCCACCCCTCTTTCCCTCCAGCCCCTGCCAGAGCTTCTCTGAGAGGCTCCCCTCATGAAGGAAGCCATTGCACTGTGAACACTGAACCTGCCTGCTGAACAGCCTGCCCCGTCCATGCCAAGAATGAACATCCGTCCGTCCACCTACCCTCCAGCCTCTCCCCAGCTTCCGGCACTGAGCTGGCCTCACCTGTCGACTGAGGGAACCCTCAGCCCTGACCTTCTCCTGACCCGGCCTTTGACTCCCCGGGGTGGAGCAGGGTGGGAAAACTGCCCAGGCTGCCAGCCAGAGCCGGTCTTTAGGCTGTGTTGTTTGCCCAGGTTTCTGCATCTTGCACTTTGACATTCCCAGGAAGGAAGTACTCACTGGGGACGTGGGGAGGGGAAGGCAGAGGCAAGAAGCTGCAGGATGAGCTCTGACTGCAAATGGATCTTGAAATATGGGTATGCCCCTGAATTGGGGAGGTGTCTGTACCCGAGACCCCCAGCCCAGTCTCCTTTCCCTGCTGCCAGCAGGCCCCTGTGGCTGAGCAGGTTGTCCCTGTCAGGATCCTTGGGCTGGGCAGTACCCCAGCCCACCTGCATGGTACCCAGCTCCCATCCTCTTCTTGCCCTTTCTCCCTGAGCCCAGTCACCAGTGATACACTCCAGCTCACCACCGTCCCCCACTACCACCTCCTCCGACCAGCCAAGCCGGGTGGGAGAGCGGCCAAGAGGTCCAGGCTTCGGCTTCCAACTGCACCAAGGGCCTCCACTTCCTTGGCCAGCCCTTGGCCGTGGCTCTGAGGCCTGGGCAATGGGTGACAGGGCTGTCAGTTGCCCCTTGTCCCTTTGTGCTGCTGTGTCCCTCCTCTCCTGCCTCCCTGGGCCGTCCTCTGACAGACCCTGCTCTACCTGGCTGCTGGGCCTGTGACTTTTTCACCTCCTGCCCAAGAAGGGGAGGGTCCACTGACCTTCCCTGTTCTGATGCTGGCAGCTGAGGGAAGGGCAGTGGAGACTTTCACGCGGGGCTCATCCTTCTAGTCACAGACTATATTTAATGCTAGAAAACACGTATTTGAAAATGGAAGAAAAAAACACAAAAAAGGCATTCCTACCCAACCCCTCTACCTTAAACACATAGTATTTTAAAGGTCAAAAAGCAAAGCCAACCCATTGCAGAAGCTCTTTGGGCACTTGGTGACATCAGAGCAGGGGAGCCAGATGTCTCCCTAGGCTACCTGCACAGGAAGCTCTTCGGTTCACTGAGACAGCCGAGAGGGAACATTGGCTCACGTACTGTGAGATTTCGTTTTTATACTTGGAAGTGGTGAATTATTTTATATAAAGTCATTTAAATATCTATTTAAAAAATAGGAAGCTGCTTATATATTTAATAATAAAAGAAGTGCACAAGCTGCTATGAGAGTCATGGGAAAGTTGCTTTTGGGGTATGGGTAGCAAAAATGGGAGTGGGCTGGGTAGGCCCCAGTGCAGAAAGCTTTTGCCATGATAGTGGGAAAGGAGGGTTCTCTCTAAGTTTCAGACTTGTTACCAAAGCCTGTATTCTTGCTGTCCCAAACACATTCATCTGCATATCTGTTTAGTAGGAAACCAGGCAGAAAGAAGCCAAACCTCAGGCCTGGCCATGGCCCCTGCTCCAGCCCGGCCTCGCCCAGCCTGGGAAAATGGCTGGTTGGGCTCCGTCCAAGGGCCTGCGAGGCCTGAGGCCTGCGAGGATGAGGCTCCTGACTGCTGAACGCTGCTGTGGGGGGAGAGGGAGCTGGGATTGTCGCAGGGCCCTGAGTGAACAAGCGCTGTCTCTCAGCTGGAAGTGAGCAGGACAAGCTCTGGAGAGGAGCCGGGGATGTGGTCTCCCCCGGGAGAGGGCTGTTAGGGCGGCTGGAGCAAGGGAAGGCCCAGCGTAGCCCAAGACACGCCGTGGGCACAGCTGTGGCAAGAGGGGCCTCACCATCCCTGAGGCTGTGTTGGGCATTTTGGATCAGTGGCTCCCAACCCTGGCTTACTGGAAAATCACCTGGTTGTTTCAAAAAAAAAAAAAAAGGAAATTGCTGATTCCCAAACCCCACCCTAGACCAACAAAGTCAAAGTCTGAAGAGTCAGGCTCAGGCACCAGGCATCAGAATTTTTAAAAGATATCTCCAGTGACTCAAATGTGATCCAGGGTAAGAAGCTTCTAGAGCCACACTGTCAGATAGGGTGGCTATTTAAATTAATCAAATGTAATAAAAGCAAACATTCAGTTCCTCAAGTGCACTAGCCGCGTTTCTAGAGCTCAGTAACCACATGTGGCTACCATTCTGGACAGTGTAGAAATTTGACATTTCCGTCATTGAAGACATTCTACTGGACAGCACTGCCCAAAAGGTTGGGTCCCTGGACTTAGGGGACCAAGGTTATACGGCCAGGACTGGCACCAAGCTAACTTGGCCAGGAACCCCTGTCTGTGCCCTTACCCCCACCACCCTGTCTCTTGTCATTTCCCTCAAGTGAGCTCTGCCCTTTCTATCAAAAGCTCCTCAGAAAAGATTTAAAAGAAACTTAACTCGCATTTCGTTTTTCCTGGCCCAACTGGACAAAAAGTCTCCTTTTCTGAGAAGTCTTCCCAGCCTGGTACAGGCCCCTGAGCTCACTCAGGCTTAGTTCCTTCCTCCTCTAACTTTAGAGCCTATTTATTTGTCTGTCTGTCCCACCCAGCTGTGGACTGTGGCAGGAACTGTGCTGCATCCCCCCTTATATCCTGGTGCTCAAGGTATCTGGCACACAGTAGGTGCTCAATAATTGTGTGTCAAAAGTTTAATACTGAAAGCATGAACAGAAGCAGGATGATGCAAATTCTTACCAGATTTAATGGGGTCCTTTTCTGGGGAACTTGCGGCTATTAGCCAATGGAATTACTTTCTAATAACTACAGTTCAGTGGCCACGCAGAGGAAGTATTCTCAGCAGAGGAGTCTCCCTGGCTGCTGATGGAGATGGGGCGAGGTTAGAACCCATCTGATCACTAGGCTGAGGTGAATGGAATGTATATTCCAAAGCCTTTAAGCAAGAATCCAAGGATGGGGGACCAAAAAAACAAAACCTGAGAAAACCCTTGCCCCTTATCTGCCTTTCCAGAAGCCCCAGAAAGGCTTGAGAATCTCAGCAGGCCTTTTCCTAAGCTCCATGTGCTACACGGGCTGCCCAGGAAGCGTCATACCTCTAGAGCAATGTTCACTTTGCATTCGGAGCAAGAGAACTTAGGTTCTTGGCTTGAATCTCTATCCCCTCTTATTGTTCCACCTTGGTTAAGTAACCTCGCCAAGTCTCAGATTTCTCCTTATCTGGAGAACTAGTGTAAGAGTACAAATAAGCTATGGCTGGACTGAAATTCAAATGAAGTGACAAACCCAAAAGTGCCTTGTGGGTTCCAAAGGTCTGCCCCCAAATAAAGCGTGTTCTGATGCAGCCCCTGCCAGCTGGTCTAACAGTGCCCAGGCCAAACATAGGGCCCCTCCACTATGTTGCCAGGGCCCCTCCTTGCTGTTCTCAGCAGGAGGTGGCAGAGCTGAGTGCTCCCTGCAGGGAGGAGGATTCAGACATCTTGTAGCTCAAGGATTTCTGGCTGAAGGGAGGGCCCAGGTAGGGGACTGGAGCAGAAATTGGCCCTGGGTTGCTGCGGGTGCCGGTCAGCAGGCAGGGTCAGGAACTCTGGCTTGGAGTATATAAGCAGAATGGCCCAGCCAAACCCCAAACCACTATCCGGCCAGAGGCAGGAAAATGAATCAGAGGCGACCAGGAAGAAGCCCGAGGTTAACCTCATGCCGACTGCGGGCCAAGGCAAGGAAGGGGCTGGTGGAAAGACTGGGGTCTGGGCAGGGCCTGGGTGGGCATGCAAAGACCCCTTGAACAAGGCACTAAAGTCGTTTAGGGGTGGGCAGTGAGCAGGCAGCCCTGGGCAAAAGAGGCCATGTTTGCTAGAGGGTACCCCTCCCCTGCCCCAGCAAGGGCCAGAGCAGCCCTTCTGTCCCCTGGTTTCCCTCCTCAGTTTCTAGGAGGGGTAGGGGGGTGACCCGGCTCTGCTGCCCTGGACACTGGGACTGCTGAGGGAGCAAGGTAGTCCACACCAGCCTGGAAAGCCCCACGGCAGAGCGGCTGGACCACAGAGAGGCTCACTCTCTCTCCCCCTGCAGAGACTATGCCTGTGTGACCAGACGCTGGTATGGGACCACAGGAAAGCCCACAGGTTGTTCCCTCTAGCCCTGTCTATAGTTTACACTGACTCAGCTCCACGACTGGGTGACTGTGAGTCAGAAGAGGTTATGGATTGGGATGGTAGCGGAGGCTGGTCAGGGTGCTGGTGGGCAAATTCCTGGAGGAGGGCTGGGCAGAACTCTGGGTTGAACTCCAACCTCTCTGGCCCCTACCCTGAGGTCCTGGACACTAGCCCCCAGCCACTCTGCTATTTAGTCTCTTCCTCTGTGTGCACCTAGTGAGGTCTGTGAAGGCCAGAGCCTCATCCTCATTCATTCATTCATTTCCCCATTGATTGCTAGATACTGAGGACAAAGGTCAGTGAAGGAGATAGACACCAGCCAAATAATTGCACAAATACATACCTCGTTATAAAGTATGAGTAGAGGCAAGAAGAAACGCAACAGGGGACCTGATCCAGGGATGCAGGACCCTGCAGGCCTTCAGAAAGGTTAAGGCAGAGAAAGCCATAGAAGGGTTACAAGTGGTGAGGCATGGTCGGTTCCTCCTCTTTATTCAGGGCTGCCAAGAAGATTGAATGGAAAGCTATTTACTAATTACCTGGTGTTGTGAGGCACTCTAGAAAAATGCAGTCTCATTCCATCCCACAGCAGCCCTGTGAGCTAGGTGCTAATATCCTCTTCTACAGAAGTGTAGACTAAGGCTTAGAGAAATTTCATAACTCAGCTAAGGTCACAGCAGCTAGTAAGTAGCAAAGCCTGGATCTGAAGCCAGGTCTGACTGTTTTCAAACTCCACACTCTTGTCACAACATCACAGTCTCGTAGGCATTTAACAGATGGTTCTTGCACAAATAGACAGCTTGTGCCAGCCTGGCGGACTTTGAGGGTCCCCAGGGCTTTAGCATCCTTCTTTTTCTTCCCCTCAAAAGGATTGTGTAGTCTGGAAGTGGGCAAAAGTTGCCTGCGACAGACCCCTGCTCTCTCAGCCTTGCTGCTGTCCCTAAATTCACTAGGAGAGGAAAAGGGACCTCTGGGTGGTGTGTCCACTGCCTGGGCCTCTGGGAAGGGTCTCCCTTGACCTCCAGCCCCTCCCTCAAGCTTTCTTTGGCTAGGGTCCTTTGTGACCCATGTGTTTTCTCCCTGCCCTTTGTTTGGGCACCTTCCAACTCCCTGATTAATAATTGGCCCAGGTGACATCTGGGCACTGATGCCTCCAGCTGGCAGCAGGCTTTGGCATCATTCTTATTTCACCTGATTGTGACCTTCTTGGATGAAAAAACTATTAATTTGCTTCCCCACACCCAGCCAGATCTCTAGGGGAGGCTGTCCAGCCCTGGGCTGGGGTTGCATGGGAAAGGCTGGATAAGGACCACCGAGTGTGACATTTGCAGGCTCAACATGCTCTAGTGATTCTGGGGAGAAAGGCCAAAGGCTGGGGGTTGAAGAGTCTCAGGGGTGGAAGCAGAGCCCTCACCCTGCCTATGATATTTGGGGGAGCCTCAAAGAGCCATTATTATCAGAGTGTACTATGGGTGCTCAATCCATGTTGGTTTTCCTGAAATGAGCTCCATGCCCAGATGCAGGAAGCCCTCTATGACTACTTACTCTCCCAAGGAAGAGCTTCAGACTGGAAGGTAATTTGGTCCAAGTGCTGAGGTATGTTCAAAATATTTTTCTATAGCAACAACAACAGCAAACCCTGGGGAGGGGTTAGAAATCTGATTTCTAGCTTTGCTGCATTATATTATTTTACACATCAAGTTTTCAACAACAAAATTGCAAAGCATGTAAAGATACATGCATTCAATAGAAACTGTCCTTGAGGAACTCCAGACATTGGTTTTCTAGACAAAGACTTTAAATAAGGTTTTTTTTTTTTTATTCTTCAGCTGAAATGGATTTATTATATACTTGTTACTCTTGGCCACAACTAAGAACAGAACTAGTCCAGAATGTCAGGTCCAGGGTAAAGGACCAACAAGGACTGTTCTGGCATGAGCAAGATGGGTCTCTCAGAGGTGGTCTTGGAGATCGGATGGCGATGACATTTTAGAACCACTGAGAGGCAGGTTCTAGACAGTAACATGCAGTCCAACAACTTGTACCAGCGTCCTCAGCCTCTGGCATTCCATGGTTTCTCCTCTTATGGCCTTCACGTGTGCACAAGCAAGTGGTTTACTTGAACCTCTGCCTCATCTTTCTTCTTTTATGCTTTAGCCTACACATTTGCTTCTTCCTCTACTTGGCTCTCATGGCACAGAGGTTTCTAGAAGATGATGCTAAGGCCAAGAACTAAATCAGGTATTTTAAATGTGTTCAAAGACTAAAGGAAAATATGTCCAAAGAACTAAAGGAAAATATGAGAATTATGTCTCACCAAGTAGAGACTATCAATAAAGATGAGAAATTATTTTAAAAGAACCAAATAGAAATTCTGGAATTGAAAAGTATAATAACTGAAGAGAGAATTTCACTAAAGGGGTTCAATAGCATATTTGAACAGCCAGAAGAAAAAGTCCATGAACTTGAAGGTAAGTTGATTGAAATTATCCAGTCTGAGGAACAGAAATAATGAAGAAGAATGAAGAGAAATGAAAAGAGCCACAGAGGACTGTAGGACACCGTCAAGCACACCAACATATTCACAGTGGGAGTCCAAGAAGGACAAAACAGCGAAAAAGGGGTGAAAAGAACATATGAGGAAATTATGTTTGGAATTTTTTCATATTTGATGACAGATGTTAATCTATACAACTAAGAAGCTCAACATACTCTAAGTAGGATAAACTCCAAGAGATCCACACGTAGACACATACTCAAACTTTTGAAAAACAGAGACTCTTGAAAGCAGCAAAAGTGACTGCTATCCAATGCAAAGAATTCTCAGTAAAATTAACAGCTGATTTTTCATCAGAAACAAGAGAGGCTAGAAGACAGTGAGATGGCATATTGAAAGTACTTAACAAAAAACACCCTGTCAATCAAGAATTCTAGGGCTGGGTGTGGTGGCTCATGCCTGTAATCCTAGCACTCTGGGAGGCTGAGGTAGGAGGATCGCTTGAGGTCAGGAGTTGGAGACCAGCCTGAGCAAGAGCGAGACCCCATCTCTACTAAAAATAAAAAGAAATTAGCCAGACAACTAAAAATAGAAAACATTAGCCGGATGTGGTGGCACACTCCTGTAGTCCCAGCTACTTGGGAGGCTGAGGCAGGAGGATCGCTTGAGCCCAGGAGTTTGAGGCTGATGCCATGGCACTCTAGCCCAGGCAACAGAGCAAGACTCTGTCTCAAAAAAAAAAAAAAAAGAATTCTAGGCCGAGCACAGTGGCTCACACCTGTAATCCCAACACTTTGGGAGGCCAAGGTGGGAGGATTGCTTGAGGTCAGGAGTTCGAGATCATCCTGCGCAAGAGCGAGACAGAAAATAGAAAAATCAGCTGGGCATGGTAGTAGTGCATGCCACACATCACAGAGGCATGATTCTTTCTGCAGCAAGGACAATGGAGCAATCACAAGTACCTCTGGCAGGGCTGGACCAATATACAGCAGCCCACTGTGGGAGGCATGCCTGAGGGTCCCTCTGCCTGGACAGCAGAGCCAGACTGCAGGTTTGACCTGGTCAGAGGAAGACATAAGGTTGCCATTTCTAATCTCAACTTTCTTCTCCTCTCTGGGCTAGATTAACCTAGTTCAATGTCCTGAACAAAGTGGGCATCAGATATTGTCCATAAGAAAAGAAGATTGGATTTTAGGATCTCTGAGGCTCCTTTCTGACTCCAACACTCTGATCTTTTCTGGGACCAATTTCCTCCAAAGTCCATGGACCATTTAAACTGTACTAAGGAGAGACACTTTTGTTTCCTCATTCATAAATAATCACGTAAACATATTCCCCCACATATACACCATCCGACTGCAGCAATGATGTCACATACACAAATTCCACCCAAACAACTCAACCCCTGGGGAAACCACAGATCAAAAGGCAAACCTTCAACCAACCAGTCTCTTCCATGGCATTCTTGCTTTCCTTTAAGTGGGTGATTTATCTGTTTTTCTTTTTATAAAGTTAGCACAAGCTGATTATAGATAAATAGGAAAATACAGAAAAGTATGAGTAAGAAAATAAAGATCACTCTTATCCTCACCATTCAGAGATAACCACTGTCAGCTGTATTTCCTTCCAGTATTTTAATAGCATGTTTATAGTTTTACATAGTTGATATCATAACATACATACAGTTTTATATTGATTTTTTTACTTAATGTTATAATCATGAACATTTCCCCATATCATCACAATTTTTTGGAGATAGCTTTTAATCTTTTGCCTTTATGTTTTGTACATACATGTACCAAGGTTTCAGGCAAGGCCAGGAGGAAAGAAACCATTGTGTTGGAGGAGTGGGAAAGAGACAAAGGGCAATTCTGGGAACCATATTTTCTGAGCCAAAAATTGAGCTCCAAGATCTGACCAAGGTGACCTTGGGAAAGTCATTTAACATCTCTGAGCCTCAGTTTCATCATATGAAAATTGGGAATGATAATAGTACAATAGTACTATAGTATGATAGTAAAGTGTCCTGGGAAACAGCACTATCCAAGTGCTTGCTGTTTTTATTTAATGTTATTTGAGGGACACAGAGGTATGCGGAAGCTGTTGCTTGGTTGTCAAAATATTTGCATTTCTAGTATATTCTTATGTAGGGAGTGTGGGCCAAAGTATTTGAAATCTTAACTGTCCTGGGATATATGAAATAAAAGACCACCTCTACTGAGAGGAAAGGGAATGGGGAAGGGAGAGAGAGAGACAGGAAAAGAGAGAGAAGCAGAAAGAGTCCTTCCAGCAAATGATGAGGGAGGAATACACGGATAAGGACAGACTTAACATGGGCTTTAGACTCTTCCTTAAAAGTTGTAACTCTTTGACTTAAAAGTTCAAATGCCGACATAGAGGAAATTTGTCTGTCACCCTTTCCCCACCAGGCTGGAATTCCATTCATAAATCCTGCCACCCGGCCACAGACGGGCACAGAGGACACACTCAGTTGAGCTCTGTGGAGCTGAAAGGAACAAACAGAAAGAGAAGACAGATACAACTTTCAGACCGCTTATTTCTCCCTCTGTCTTTTTTTAACCAGGAACCAACCCCTGACCCAGGACTTTTGTTCCAGAGCAAACATTCTCCACCAATTTTTCAACACAATGTAACTTGATACAGGAATATCAGCAGAGTTCCAAATAGAACATACTTTAAACAGCATTTGGCTTTTGGGCTTTCAGTGATCATCTCTCCCAGAGACTATTCTCTTCATCCTTTGCATGGTTTGACAATGAGCAATTTTCTCATAAAAAAAAAAAAAATTTTTTTTTTTACTTGAACAGCATTTTTTTCTGTAAAATGTTTTCTGGGAGATTGAACAGCATTTTTTTTTTTTTTTTTTTGAGACAGAGTCTCACTCTGTTTCCCGGGCTGTAGAGTGCCGTGGCATCAGCCTAGCTCACAGCAACCTCAAACTCCTAGGCTCAAGCAATCCTTCTGCCTCAGCCTCCCGAGTAGCTGCGACTACAGGCATGTGCCACCATGCCCAGCTAATTTTTTACATATATTTTTAGTTGTCCAATTAATTTCTTTCTATTTTATAGTAAAGACGGGGTCTTGCTCTTGCTCAGGCTGGTCTTGAACTCCTGACCTTGAGCTATCCACCCACCTCGGCCTCCCAGAGTGCTGAACAGCATTTTTTAAAGAAAAAAAAAAGACTAGCAAGGTCCAGCTCCGGACTCTGTTGCTGGTGTTGAAATAGCACTGACGTGGAAAGGAGCACTGATTGGAGCCACACAAGCTGGGTTCCGCTCTGAACACCTTAATGGGGAGCCAGGGTGACACGGTGGAGGCAGGGAGGCCAAGGGAGTAATCCGAGGGTTAGGAAAGGTTTACGGGAAGGCTGGGATTCAGCCCCGTGAAGGTGCCGACCTCCACCCCTGTCATTCCCTTATCACCTGGAGACTCAAGGTCAGACACAGGTAACCCCTCCACAGCTGGGGCCCAACCTACCATTTAACCTCCTCTCCGGCCACTCACATCCACACCTTGTACTGTTCTTCCTCCTTGTCTTTCCACTTGAGACATCCACTTCCTATCCCGCCACAACCTGCTAAAACATCAGCCCTCTAGAAAGCTTTCCTGATCGCCCTGGCTGAGAGCTCATCTCTTCTGTCATACCACCTGAATCTCCTGTATTCCATTTATCTCTTTCTCACGTGCCTTGAAGCTTTATTTTTTTCTTATACCTAATTATAATAATACCTTTTATTTCTATAATGCTTTATAAGTTACAAGGCAATTTCACATATATTAATATTTTATCACTTGGTCCTCACAACATATGGTGAAGTATCTCTTTTTATGATTTGCATGGAGGGATCTAAACCCATAGAGGTTAAAAAAGTGGTCCAAGGTGATGATAATTTAGGGGTTTTATGTCAAACCTCCCCACTGGGACCATAAATTCCAGCTCTGCCTTAATCATCTTCATATCTTCATGTAACTAACACAGGACCTGGTTCAGAGAAGATGCCCAATAAATGTTTGTTCAGTGAATATGTGTGACCTTAGACAATCCCTTCACCTCGCCACACTCAAAGTGCTAGATAAGATGGCTTTTTTTTTTTTTTTTTTTTTTACAAAGAGTCTCACCCTCTTGCCTGGGCCAGAGTGCCTTGGCATCAGCCTAGCTCACAGCAACCTCAAACTCCTGGGCTCAAGTGATCCTCCTGCCTCAGTCTCCCGGGTAGCTGAGACTACAGGCAAGGGCCACTATGCAAGGCTAATTTTTTCTATTTTTAGTTGTTTGGCTAATTTTTTTCTGTTTTTAGTAGACATGGAGTCTCGCTCTTGCTCAGGCTGGTCTCAAACTCCTGAGCTCAAGCAATCCGCCGGCCTCGGCCTCCCAGAGTGCTAGGATTACAGGTGTGAGCCACCGCGCCTGGCCCAGATGAGACGGTTTTAACGATCCTCCCCACCTGCCTTCAGTGAAAGAGGCAATGGCATCACCTCCGTGAATTCCCTTCTGACACTTGCATGCACCGCGTGTCCACAGGGCAATTGTCAGGGCATCCGTTCCATCCCGTGCCCCTTATTTCACTAAACGCTGATGTATTCATTTCCTATTGCTGCTGTCACAAATTATGGCAAACCAAGTGGCTTAAAACAACACAAATTTATTCTCTTACAGATCTGGAGGTCTAAAGTCCAAAATCAGTTTCAATGGGCCAAAGTCAAGGTGTAGGCAGGGCTGGTTCCTTCTGGGGGCTCTGAGGGGAGAATCGTTTCCTTGGCTTTTTCCAGCTTCTAGGGGCCTCCTGCCTTCCTTGGCCAGTGCCCTCTTCCTCCAAGCACAGCACTCTAGCCACTGCTTCCGTCATCACTTCTCCTTCCCTTCTTGGTCAAAGCTCCTCTGCCTTCCTCTTACAAGAACTTTCGTGATTACACCCGGGGGAAGACACCATTCGCAGGTTCCAGGGCTTAGGATCTGGATTTCTTTGGGAGACATTATTCAACCTACTAAAATTATCAGTACACTCACAGTTTACCTTTTGTTTTTATATTTGTCTGCAACGCCAGTAGACTGTAAACACCTTGAGGACAAGGACTGTCCCTTATCTGTTAATATCTCCATATTCTCACCTCCTAACATGGCTCCTCACATACAGTAGGCTCCTAACACATAATTACTATCTGAATAAGCAATCCCACATATACAGACTTCCATCGCTTCTGCCTGAAGGACCATCCCAGCACAACATTCCAAAGAAATCTAAAGCTAACTTCAAAAAAAAAAAAAAAGCAGTAAAATAAATGTCAGGTTTATTTTATTTTATTTTTATTTATTTTTTTGAGACAGGGTGTCTGTTGCCCTGGCTATAGTGCTGTGGCGTCATCATAGCTCACGGCAACCTCAAGCTCCTGGGCTCAAATGACCCTCTCGCCTCAGCCTCCCAAGTAGCTGGGACTACAGGTGCACACCATCCCACCCAGCTAATATTTCTATTTTTTTGTGGAGATGAGGTCTTGCTAAGTTGCTCAGGCTGGTCTTGAACTCCTGGCCTCAAGCTACCCTCCTGTCTTGGCATCCCAAAGTGCTAGGATTATAGGTGTGACCCACTGCGCCCAGACATAAATATCAGTCTTTAGCAAAATTCTTTTGGGGACACAGAGGACAAAGTTACACAATACATGGAACAGCAAAGCTTCCTTAAAATGCCCTGGAGATATTTCTTCCTCTCCTCCAGACTCCTTCACTCGGTCTCTCCACTTGCCTGCCCATCCACCGCCCCAGTCAGTCAAATTTGTAATTATTCCCAGGGACAATGCACATGCATCAGGATTTAATTTTGACACTGCTCACTCTCAACTAATGGGCAGGCTATCAGCAGGAAGAAAAAAAATCTGCTTCCTAAATTCTCGGATGTGTTCCTGGATCTGCCTCCCACTTAGTGGGTTCTGCAAGGCACCCATGGCCTGGTGCCCAGTGGTCCCGTGACTCCGTTTGGGATCAGCCCTGCCTTACTAGAAGCAATTCAAGGGGAACTGCCTGCAGCCAGGTCTTGAGGTTGACCACAAGAGAGCCTGTAGTGAGAGAGAACCTGTCTGGCAGCCCGTCTGAGACTTGAAGGCTGAGAGCATCTGACCTTCTTGCGCCAACCTGGCTTCCCCAGTGTCAAGGCCTTGAAGGTTTTCCTTCTTCCTGTTCCCAAATTAATATCATCAACAAACAAAAAGTCCAGGTTAAATCTCAGTGGGTTCAGTAACTCTTAGCTATAAATTCCTGATGCTCTGACCTGATTCAGTGCCTTTTGATTCTCTAGGCTGTGCTCTGAGGCACTTTGCTACGTGGACAAGACACCCTGGGTGCCTAATAATGACAAGAGCTAACAGTTAATGAAAGTTCCAGTGTAGGAGCTTTTCCTGCTTTGTTGCATCTAACACAGCACCCCTAAGAGGGAGGTACTCTTGTTATCCTGCATTTTCCCCAGGGGGAAACTGAGCCACAGCAAGCTTAAGTGACTTGCCGAAAGTCACACAATTAATAAATGGTAGAGTCAGAGTTCAAAGCCAGGCAGTCTGGCAAGCGTCTCATCTTCCTATTTACCAGGATGAAGAATTTTACAAACAAATGGCAGCTGCCCTCTATCTTGCCACGTGTCTTATTTAGGGCTTCCAGGCATCCTGCAACATATGCAGAAGGCTCTGGGTGCAGACAGGATTCCCTAACATTGCATTCTCTGGCATTTCCCACCGCGAGCCCTGCCATCCTTGTAGCCTCTGGGGCACCTCCCTGGCCCAGGGCTCCTCGTGAAGTTCTCTAGTTTCCAGGAGCGTATAGCCCCTGAGATGGTTTATTGCTTCCTCCTCAGGGGACTTTCAGGCTGGGCTCAGCCTCTGAACCTTTTAATCCTGCCTGCCTGGGCATCCTCCTCCCTCCCACTTCCTACAGGACAAGAATGTCCATGGGGCTGAGTTAATAGCGTCCGTGAGGCAAAATGAAATCCTAACTTCAAGCCCCAAGCCTCACTAGGAAGTTCCATAGACTTTTCAGTCTGGAGAGCTGGCATAACCCTGTGTAAGGGGATTCTTCATCTTGTACAATAAGTTCTGGACAGTCCATTGTCCCAAAGATTAGAATTCTGATCCCAAGGGTGACCTCTATTGGCCTTGTTACAGAAAGATCACATGCCAAATTCAACATCTCAGATGGTAGCTCTGCTGTGCTGGCATTCACATTCCCCCATAATGTCCCTACATTGTCATTTTTAATGGTCCGAGGTGTTATCATAAGAAAGTTTGCTTAGAAATTCCTCTATTATTTGGCGCTTGAGTCATTTCCAACTTTTTACTTGTCCACACAGTAGGAAACAGATTGATTTTTTTTTGTTTGCTTAATTTTTGTTTCATTTACTTCCTTGGAGATAAGTTTCCTAAAGCAGAATAAACAGTCCAGAAGATATGAACATTTTAATGGCATTTGATTCAGATCATTTTATCGTTTGTTTAAGAGATTGCACAAGCTCATATTGTCACCACCAACATATAAATAAGGACTTGTTTCCCCACAGTTCTGTTAACATGGGGGTTATGATTTTTATTTGCTTTTTACTAGTTGAATATTATAGTTCTAGAATTGCAATTGTTTGAATTTGCTTCTCTTTATTGTTTTCAAGGCTTCATACTTTTCTGTGTGATGATTGTTCTTCCTTTTTATCTGGGAATAAACTATTCCTCTCCTTTGGCAACTCACAGAGGGGAATCCAGACACAAACAATGTATTTGTATTATCAGTTCTTTCCTGTTTTGGGATAAGCTTCTAGTAATTATATTTTTCACATGTCTTTTATTTCTACAGGTTTGTTTTATATGTAGCTACTGTAAATTTCAGAATAATCTTTATATACTTATGTTTCTCTTTTTCCTTAATAATATTTTTGTTTCTTCAATAGATATTTATGATCCTTTCAAACATGAAATAGCCATGTTATTTTTTTCCATTTTAAAAAATACTACTAGTATAGATTTTACTCGAATCCATCTGCAATGTATTATAAAACATGTGATGTATTACTCTAAGGTATTCACTTTGTTTGTATTATCCCATTTCTCAAATAATTAGCAAGCAGTGAAATCTTTCTGCATTGTTACATTGTTCTGCTTTGTTGTAAATTAAGTTTATAAAATAGAACTGCTATGCTACAGAAATTTATGTTCTATTTTATTTATTCACCCAACACCTACTATCTGCCAGGCACTGTTTTAGATGCTAAGGATACAGCTGTGAACAAAACAAACGTTCTCCACCCTTACAGAGCTATCCCATTCTGAGAGTGGGGGAGACCACTTAAAAGATAGATACTAGCTGGAAAAATAAATAACAACTAAGATAAGAAAGAGTGGTAGGGAGACAGGCAGGGGAGTGCAACACTGAACATTGCACTGGGAAGCTTGAGGAGGACCTCTCTGAGAAGATGTCACTTGAGCCAAGCCTAAAGGAGGTGAGGGAATGAATGTGCACATACGTGGGGGAAAGAGGCTCCAGGTAGAAAGAACTGCAAACACAAAAAAACGTCAAGTTCCATGACCAGGAAGGTGCCTGATGTGTTCAGGGCATAGCAAGAGGCCAGGGTGGCCGCAGCAGAGTGAGTGAGGGACAGAGAGAGGCGATCAGACAGAGAAGGGTGGGAGCAGCTCTTTCAAGGCCGGCTTGTACGTTGTAAGGACTACGGTGTTTACTCAGAGGGACATGAGAGCCTTTGGATGGTTTTGCATAAAGGAAAGGCAATGTGCTTTTTGTAATACATTTTAAATCTTGTGAGGGAGTCCTAATTTTTTCCCTATTTTTTCTTATTCTCTAAGATTGCTAGCAATTATTCTGCTTCTATAATTATTTTCCAAGGCCTTAAACTAGTATTGCATGAAATCTATTAACTTTGAAACACTGTCACATTCATTAGATTTTTTTTTTTTTTTTAGTAATGATCTGGTGTATCTGTCCCTTTGTTCACATCCTCCTTTACTTTTCCTGCTATGGTTTAATAATTTTATTGGAATAAATCTTGTGGCTTAAGGAAAATCCTCAAGCAAATTATTTTTGGTTTGAGGTTATGAATGGAATCTTTCTTTTTTATTTTATGTTTTTGTTAATATGCAGCTATATTTCACTGACAGATAGAAATGCAATTGTTCTATGTGGGTTTCTTTTGGCTCACATCTTTGCTGAATTCATTTATTATTTATAGTAATATGGGGGATGCTATTCTTAGAATATTCAGGTATATAATTATGTCAACGCAAGTCGTATTTTTTTATCCTTATATTTTTATGTCCTTCCCAAATAGCTATTGCCAACATTTCTAATATCACTTTGAGAAAAATAGCCATGGGTGAACCTTCTGTTTTATTTTTGAGGGGAAGAACTCTCAAGCATCTCCAATAAAAATGACATTGGTTCTTCAGGATAAGTACATTGCTCTTCTCATTTGAGAATAAAAATATCCACATCTAATTACAAAGATTTAATGAGGAATAAATATTAAACTTTCTTGGCTATCTTTTCAACAGCTATTAAAAATATGATTGTTTGCCTAAAATTGGTTTTTTTTTCCATTCGTGATTTAATTTTCCCCACTTTCTCTCTTTTGAAAATGAAAGTTAGCTATAAACTGCCAAGGAATCCAAATGCAATTATATTTTTATTTTTCTCTTTAATTTTTCCCAGCTTTTTGTACTTCTTTATTATTACATTATTTGGAACTTAACACTTGAGAATTATCACACGTTCATTGTTCAATGTACGTTATCACCCTTCATATTTGTAATTATCGAATCTACTTTATTTGATACCATGTTTTTTATATGCTTGTGGGAGAACTTAGGATTCTTCCACCATTTTAGTCTTTTTTTAAAAGTCTTATGGTTTTAGTTATTTTTCTCATAGGTAGTGAAAAGTTATATTTCTTTTTTAGCCTAATCTTTAAACTTATTTTCTCATTATAAGGAAGTTATCTCCTTGACATGTAAAGTAAGTTATATACTTGTATGATCTTTCACTGCCACTTATATTTATCTTTATTGCATCATTCTTAACTTTCCTGTTTTCTTTAACTGGTCTCTGAAGAGGAACAGCATCAACCTTTGTGAGAATATTTTGACAGTCTGGAATCCTTTTTGAGGTTCTAGTTTTTTAGACAGGATTTGACAGATATTTGAAGCTAAGTATTTTTTTTTTTTTTTTTTGCCCACACTGTCTCATTTATATGGGGTAACAAACCTGGGAAGTGAGTATTATCCTCATTTTGCAGACTTTGAGGCTGAGGGAGGTTTGTGACTTGTCAATGTTTTACATTTTGTAAGTGGTAGAACCATGATTTAAACTTTATTAAATGTCATTTACCAGTTGGTTTACTGGTTTACTTTGATTCATTTACTTTGCCTTTTGATAACATCCTAGTGGATTACTTTCTCCTAAAAGTTTTTCTGCCTCTTAAACTTCTTTTAAGACCCTGGCTGTGGTCTTTGCCTTTATAGGAATCTGCTGATAAATAGTGCCCTGCCCTCTCCTTTGGTCTTCAAGAAAAGAGGTGACATCGGTCAATTTCACTTGCTTATTGGCAAAGGAGAGGCTTCTTTGCGCCTCTCCAAAACCCTAAAGTAACCTCCAGGACAGTGTTTCTGGACTTTCTTTCTTTTGAGTTTGAGGTTGCAGTGAGCTACAATGAAGCCACAGCACTCTACCCTGGGGACCACCTGCCTCAGACACATCTGAGAAATTAACTGCTCGCTAACACAACAGATTCCTGGCCCCGCCTCAGACTTACTGAGTAGGATGGAAATCCTGGGGGTAGGTCGTGGGAATCACACCTATTAATAGGCCCCCTAGATGTTCTTAGGTACACTCAAATTTGAGAACCACTGCCCAAATTTGACACGGTACACTGCCTGTGGAGGACACACCCTTGGATGACCCCCCCAAGGAGCCATGTCCTTGCTTCCTTTGAGTATGGTTGGAATGTGAGTATGTGAGAATGTGAATATGAGACTGTCATGTGATTACCTTACATTACATAAGACTCACTTTATTTATCTTACGTTATGTTATATGAGACTCTGTCTTTGAGGACCAGAGAGAGAGATTCTCTTGCTGGTCTTGAAGAAGTAGGCTAAGGATGCGTGACTTCGAGAAGCTGCGAGCAGGCCCCAGATGACAACCACAAGAAAAGAGGGGCCTCAGTTCTACAACCACAGGAGCTGAACTCTGCTAATGGCCACGTGAGCTGGAAGAGGACCTGAGCTTCATAAAAGAATGCAGCCTTGGGGAAATCTTGACTGCCACCTCGTAAAACCCTGAGCAGAGCACCCAGCAAAGCCACATCTGGACTCCTGACCCACAGATGCTGTGAGATAATAAATGCATGTTGTTTTAAGCAGCTAATTTTGGGGGTAATTTGTTGCATGGCAAGAGAAAACTAATACACCTCCCATCTCACAATTTCAACATTCAATTTTTTCATAGTACTATTTACAGAATTGGGGGGAGAGGCTGCAAGGAATTATCTATTTTTTATTTTAAATGTATCTTTGAAAATAGAATACACCACTACACATTCATTATAAAATTAAAAAGATCAAAAACACCAGGTATTGGCAAGATTGAGAGCAACTGTAATTCTTATGGTGGGAATGGAAAATGGTACAATTACTTTGGAAAACTGTCATTTCTTTAAAAGTTAACATACACGTATCATACAATCCAGTCACTCCACTTCTAAGTATTTACTCAAAAGAAATGAAAACGTATTTCCACTCAAATACTTACGCACAAATGCTCACAATAGCTTTATTCACATAGTCCAAATCTGTAAACAACCCAAATGTTCAGCAACAGTTGGCTGGATAAACAAAATGTGGTATATCCATACAATAGAACACAGTTCAAGAATGAACTATTGGCCGGACATGGTGGCTCGTGGCTGAAATCCTAGCACTCTGGAGGCCAAGGTGGGAGGATTGCTTGAGTTGAGCTCAGGAGTTCAAGACCAGCCTGAGCAAGGGCCAGACCTGGTCTCTACTAAAAACAGAAAAATTAGATGGGCATCGTGGCACGGACCTGGAGTCCCAGCTACCTGGGGATTGCTTGAGCCCAGGAGTTTGAGGTTGCAGTGAGCTACAATGAAGCCACAGCACTCTACCCAGGATGACAGAGCGAGACTCTGTCTCCAAAAAGAAAGAAAGAGAAAGAAAGAAAGAAGAAAGAAAGAAAGAAAGAAAGAAAGAAAGAAAGAAAGGAAGGAAGGAAGGAAGGAAGGAAGGAAGGAAGGAAGGAAGGAAGGAAGGAAGGAAGGGAGAGAGAGAGAGAGAAAGAAAGAAAGAAAAGAAAGAAAGAAAGAAAGAAAGAAAGAGAAAGAGAATGAACTATTGACGCACATAACAACATAAATGAATCTCAAAGTCATCATACAGAGTGCCGAAGTCAGATACAAAAGATACATACTGTATGATTCCATTTGTATAAAATGCAAACTAATCACTAATGACAGAAAGCAGACCAGTGGTTGCCAGGAGCCAGGGCCGAGAGAGAGATGGACAGCAAAGGTCATGAAGAATCTTTTGGGGATGATGTCAATGTTTTGTATCTTGATTGTGGTGGTGTTTTCACAAATGTATACAATTTCCAAAACTCACTGTATTGCACGTTTTAAATGAATATGGTTTAACTATATGTAAATTATTTCTTAATAAAGTTGATAAGAATATATATCTATTTTTAATACATCTGTGGGTACAATATTCAAAAGGTATAAAAGATGCAAAGCAAGTCTGCCCAATCCCAGAACAGCTGCTGTTAACCAGTTTCGTGTGTGTATTTCTAGGGATATTTTTACTTAATATAAGTTGCAAATCTTTACATACCAGTACATTAAACAAAACTCTCTCTTTTTTAGAATAGCTGCATAAATGTCCATTTATGGTTGTACCATAATTTACAAAGCCAGTCTCTAATTGATGGGGACTAGATTATTTCCAATCTTTTTACAAACAACAATGGGCATAAAATTGCTGGACTGAAGAGTATGTGCATTTTTTTTTAATTTTTAAAGATATTGCTAAATTACCTACCACAGAAGTTATATCAATATATAGTTCCACCAGTGATGAGAGTGCCTATTTTTCCACATCCTTTCTGACATAGCATGTTATAAACTATTCAGTTTGACAGGTAAAAAAGTACATGCCACCATAATTTTATTTTGTTTCTCACTACAAGTGAGATTGAATATTTTTTCATGTTTTTAAGAGTCGCTTAACATTTATAGTTGCTTCTAAAGACATGGACACAAAAAAGAAAAAAATAAAAATAAAAGATAAAAAAACATTTATAGTTGCATTTTTGTGAAACGTTCAGATCTGCCCACTTTTCTATTGGGTTGGAGGTTTTTTCATATTGTTTTATAATATTACAGTTCTCCAGGAAACAGAGCCTGAAGGAAAGCTCACACGCTAATGGTTTATTGGGGGGGGCACAGCCCCAACAGCAAGGGTGAAGGGGAAAATGCAAGCGAGGCTGAAAACAAGGGAAAGCAAAAACCAAGGTGGCACGTTATCAAGCTGACCACAGTTTCATGAGGGAACAAGCATTTGCGACTGTCAGGGGTGGGGATGGGGACAATGGGGACAAGAGGATTTTATCTGTCAGTCCCCTCCCCTGCGCAGTCTCTCATAGCTCAACGTCTGCCCACAGGGCATTGACTGCTCTCCTCCCCAGGTTGCATCACCCAGCACAGTCGATGGGAAAGCCCGGTCCCCTGTCCCATGGCATAAGGTTTCATCTGAGTCCAAAAGTGGAGAGCCTCATCTCTTCCAGATTTGGGCACAGTGCAACTGTGGCCCTGGCCCAGCCTTCATCCTGGGGGAGGACGAGACAGGCAGTGATGTTGGGGGTAAGGCAGCGAGGGCAGTAGCCAAGACTCTGTACTGAGCAAGCCACTGACGTCCTGGGGGGGCAGGTAGATGTGAGCAATTCTGGAGGGAATGATAGATACAGATATAATCATATGTAGTTATAGAAATATATATAAAATCATCCTTTTGCTGTATTATAAGCTTCAATTATTCCTTTCCTCTCCCCAGTTTGTTATTTGACTTTAAGCATTTATATATATATTTTTTGGCCATGCAGAAATGTTTGATTTTTATATAACTGAATTATTCAATGATTTCTATTATGGCTTCAGCCCTTTCCTCCTCTGAGATTATGGAAACAAACAAACAAACAAAACGAAAACCTCCTATGTTTTCTTCTGGTGCTTCTGGTATTTCATTTTTCAAAGTTTAGGTATTTCTGATTCATCTGGGTTTTATTTTGCAGTAAAGGCATATAGTATGGATCCAATTTTATTTTTTTCCAAATGGCCACATAGTTATCCCTGATGTAAAAGGCCACCTTTATCGTACATTAAATTGACTTACTTTTGAAGACTTCTTATTGGACATGTTTTCACCTTGACAGTATGAAGTGTACCAAGCTTAAGGAATGATTTATGGGATGAGAGTCACGCAATTGTAAGCTGGACTTTTTCCTGTACTGTTGTCAACTCTATAGAGGGCAATAGTGGTCAAATAATTGGCAGTTAAAATATAGTTAATAATTCATTTTATAATACTATGGCCAAAGTCTCATCTTCTTTATTTCACAAAGATGTTGCTGGTTATGGTGACATCGCCCAATCCTGATGTATTGTGGTTTGAATTAAAGCTTCTTTCCCTGGAGAATGTACTTAAATATAAATGCAGTTTAAGATGTGCTATTTTTACTTGGCATGGTCTGTGGGATATCCTCAAAGGTTTTTAAAGTGCCAAAAAAGCAGTAAGACAGGGATGAATAGGAAAAAAGAAAAAAAACCTGTTTAAAAGAAACTGGACCTCTGAAACACCGCTTGCCCCACAGAATTAACCCTTTCCTTGTGCAACCAACCATCCCAACTACCAATATTACTTGCACACCCTTCTGGAATAACCCCATCACAATTTTAATGGCATTCAATTATTTACAGTCCATCTCTCCTGGCTAGACTATAAGTTTCTTGGGGAATAGACTGGAGGAAACCATGCCCATGTTTAATCCCAGGGCTTAGCCTAGAGCCTGAAACAGAGTAGTTGCTCAAAACACATTTCTGGAACGAATGAAATAAAGAGCAGGATAATGAATCAACTAAAATCACCTTCTGTGAAAGCCTGTTCTGACACTGTCTCCCTCTAACCCCATCTGGACTGTGGGGTCCCACTGTGCCCTTTTATCTAATCACTGACTTCCCCACTTATCTATTTATGTGTGTGTCTCCCCCATCAGAGTATGAATTCTTTGAAGACATAGCCTGTCCTAATCATTTTTATATCCTTAGCACCTAGTATACACTCAATAAATATTTGCAGAGTGAATGAATGAATGAATCTCAGTGACAGAGGCATACTATTAGAAAAGGTCTGAAAGTTGTTAAGGAGTAGCTAGTGTATCTTATCTTTGTGTCCAGAAAAGAGAGACTTCTCTTCCCAGAGGAGAAAATGTGATTAAATAGAAAGAGCATGTGTTTGGAGGGAGAAGGTCGGAGTTCTAGCTCCAAATCCGCCACTTTGGGCAAGTCACTTCTCTTCTCTGAGCTTCAGTTTCCTGCACTGTAAACTGGAAATGGTAAGGATTGGAGACAACATTTGGAAAGTCCCAAGACATGGGCACGCAGTAGGTGGTAGTTGTGCTGTGGCTATTAGTATTATTTACGTTATTGTTATTAAGAGGTGTAAGGGGACTACAGAGAGAGAGGGAGCTGTTAAATTCAGAGTCTAGGTAGCTTTGGAGGAGATAGTTTGGGCATGGAACAGGGCATGGGAGGACCTCTAGTACCTGTCATGGTGATGATAAGCATCAAATATTGAGCACCCACTGCCAGGCACTCCACACACCTCAGTTCATTAAATCCTTACAACAAATCTCAACATCAGTAGCATCACCCCAGTTGTCAAAATGAGGAAACTGAATCTCAGAGAACGTCTTCGAGTTTCAAGGTCACCAAGCCACTAAATGGTTAAGCTGGGTTCAAACCCAAATCCATCTGATTTCAAAGCTAGTGCTCCAGGCTTAACTTTTATTTTATTCTGTATAACCTAGGAGCTAGAATATTCTGGGAGTAAAATCTACATTAGAGACCTGTCAAGTGCTTAGACAGTGAGTTGAGCTGGGCTGAGATACTGAGTAAAATGACAAGGCTACAGGTGCCAGCTTCTCATCTCCCTGCGTTTATTTCTCCTACTGTCATTAAAGATGTTTTTGCATTTTAAATGACTGAGCTTGTGCTGGACCAATGGACTACGCTGGGTGTGGGAGCTGGTCCTTGGGGAAAAACCTCCACCTGCCGCCATATCTTTAGCAGTAGAAAGTTACCAGCGGTTTTAGGAAAGCTACCTTTTAGGGGACTGCCCTGGGCCTGACTTACCACACGAATGGAGAATTTCATTGGTTTGCATTTCCCCAGTCCACAGCAGATGTTTGCCTTAGCATACCATACATTCTCCAAGCTTGCAGGACATGGAGACGCACCCCAGGCAGGGCTGTTGCAAAGCTTCAACCAGCTGCAGCCTCTTTGACCCCTTCTCTAGTACACAGGATCATCCTGGTCAAAGACTTCGCTTTAGCAACAGAAGCAAATTTAGAAAGCAATTCTGAATTCCCATGCATTGTTTGCCAATGTCGCACAAGTCTTCCCTCCTCCAGCCAGATGGTCTAAAATGTGCTTTGACTCCCACAATTCGCAACAAGTTGCAGAGCTCTTAGTAGGTATTCAATAAATATACCCTGAATCGAGAGGTTAATTGAACAAGAGGAGCTTAGCTATATCACCTCTTGGCATCAGTATCATGTGGCATCAGTATGTGAGAGAGGTTGAGGGACTGTGGAGCAGGGGTGACTTCTTTGAAACCTCTCAGTTTGTACCGATGCCTCCCCAACACAGAGTCTTCCTGGAAACACGCGTAGCCTGCCCTGTGGGTCTACACCACAGCAGGGCATATAGCAGGGATAAGAACTGGCTTCTCTGAGAGAGCTTTTCCAAAGGACACCATCTATTTACTCAGCAAATATTTACTAAGCAAAATGGGAGGAGGTAGGGCATCCCAGGGAGAGGAAACAGTTTGAACAAAGCTAAAGAGGAGAGAAAACCACCAGGTAAGTATGGCATAAGGTGAGCAGTGAAATTCAGGAAGTAAAATCTGAGAGGAAGGAAGGAACTGATCAGATAGAGCTTTGAATGCTTGGCAAAGGACTGTGGACTTACTTCAACAGGCAAGAGGAAATCAAAGAAAGATTTTGAGCAAATGATGAACATAATCGAAAGTGCTCATTATGAGAATTAATTTGCCAGTTGATGCCTAAATTGGACTGGAATGAAGAATAATTACATGAAGCAGCCAGCAATGATTGAGTACTTACTGTGCACCCAGCACCGTGCCAAAATCTTTACATACATTGTCTCATTTAATGAAAGTAATAGATAATGCATTTAAGATTCAGTGCCTGGCCCATGGTGTTTTCCAATTCTCACAAATCACCCCTGTAAGTTGAGTATTATTATCATTATGTCAGTTTTACATAAGATGCCTGTATTAGTCTATTTTATTTATAACAGAATACCTGAAACTGGGTATTTATAAAGAAAAGAAATTTATTTTTTATAGTTATGGAGACTGAGAAGTCCTAGGTCAAGGGGCTGCATCTGGTGGGAGTCTTGCCAGTGGGTACTCTCTGCAGAGCCTCAACACAGTGCAGGGCAAAGGGGCTGAGTGTGCTAATGTGCTGTCCTCAGGTCTCTCTTCCTCTTCTTATAAAGCCACCAATTCCACTCCCATGACAGCCCTTTAATCCATTAACCTATAAATGGATTGATCCATCCATGAGGGCAGAGCTCACATGATCCAATCACCTCTTAGAGGTTCCACCTCTCAATATTGCCCCATTGCGGATTAAATTTCAACATGAGCTTTGGAGGGAACAAATATCCAAACTACAGCAATGCCTGAGGTTCGATGAGGTTAGGTCAATTTTAACCAAAGTCAAACAGCTGTCAATGGCAGAGCTAGGCTTTAATCTCAGATTGGTGTGACTCCAAAGCTGACTCTTAAGGTAGGGAAATGCTAGGAAGCAATTTTGAAAGTCCTGGCAAGTGGTGATGCTAGGGGAGGGCAAGAGGGAAGGAGAAGAAACAATGGACATACGACCAAACTGTGGATGCATAACAGACATGACACGGCAACGGATAAACCTTTGAATGTAGAGAGTGGTCAAAGATGACCCCAAGTTTCAAGCATAGTTGACTGACAAAAAGGTGGCACTGTACTAATAATCAAGAACATAGGAGGCAAGGTAAGTTACAGAGACTCTGAATACGTTGACTTTGATGTGTTGATGGCATAACCAAGTAGAGATATCTTGCAAACATTTAGAAAAGTTGACTTGTTCCTTACACTCTGTTCCTTTTTTAAAACTCCTTTCTTTTTTTTTTTTTGAAATTTTTTAATGTGGCAAAATATACATAACATAAAACTTATAATTTTAACCGTTGTTAAGGGCCTTTTATTTTCTTGATTAACATAAAGTTGAGTTCCAGTTTCTCATTCAACGTGTAAGGAGCTCGGAAGTCATCATTACATTCTAACAAGTAAAAAGCTGAACAAACTGAAACATCAACAACGCTTCTGAAATCCTCCATAGACATGAGGTCATAAGATAAATTACTGTCTCCAAAATTAGAGAGACAGATTCAGAGGATCACAACTTACCAAAGAAGAAACCCATGAGCAGGAAGCTCTATGGGAACCAGAGCCAGGGTAGGCAGACCTAAACTATAGCTGATGAATTGCTAAAGGCTCGGTGTGGACAAGGCTGAGAAAGGAAAACTCCAGTGGGTCCTAGTCAGAAGGGGGATCCCCAAGTTTTTGTGAGTTTTACCTCCAGGAGCTCTACCAGGTTCTTACAGAGATGTTCAGAGAAAAATCTCTTCATGTTTCTGGGGAAACGTAACCGTTTTGAAATATTCCAGAGCTTTCTGTTCTTCTGAACAAGTACTGCCTTTGAGGGAAACTATTTTACCAGAGCCTAACCAAATGGAGTTTTATCAGAGACTAACCAATCTGGGGGAAGGGAAACACCTAACGCCAGCTCACTGTAGCCACTGCAGACCTCCTGTCCCACATAAACGGGGTGAGGGGTGCAGACTGGGAAGCTCTGTGAGGTTCACAGGCCAGGGGCACAGGCTCATTAAAAAACTGATACCTAATCATATCTAATGCTATAAAAGGCCTACCCTACCCCCAAACCTCTGCATCTTGCAACCACGCCACTAAGGACTATTTATCGGAGTTCTTTTTACCCAGTACATTGTGTCTAGCTTTCAATAAAAAATTACTAGACACACCAAAAGGCAAAAAATGTAGTTTTAAAAAACAGAGCAGGCATCTGACTCAGATATGGCAGGGATGTTGGAATTATCAGGGATGTTGGAATTTAAAACAGCTATGATTAATACACTAAGAGGTCTAATGGAAAAGTAGGCAACATGCAAGAACAAATGGTTAGAGTAAACAGAGAGCTTGAGATTATTCTGTGGTTTTTTTTGTTGTTGTTCTTTTTGAGAGATGGAGATTCTAAGAAAGAGTTTTTATAAAGCTAGAGGTCAAAAACACTGTAATAAAAATGAATAATGCCTTTGATGGGCTCATTAGTACCCTGGACATGGCTGAGGAATCTCTGAGCTTGAGGATACATCAATAGAAACTTCCAAAGGAAAAAAAGACTGTAAAAAAAAGAACAAAATATTCAAGAACTGTGGGACGACTACAAAAGGTGTAGCGTGTATAAATGGGAATATCAGAAAGAGAAGAGAGAAAGGAACAGAAGAAATATTTGAAGCAATAATGACTGAGAATTTACCCCAAATTAATGTCAGACACTAAACCTCAGATCCAGGAAGCTCAGAGAACCCCAAGCAGAATAAATGCTGCCCCCCACCCAAAATAAAATCTACACCTCAGCATATCATATTCAAATTGTAGAAGATCAAAGATAAAGAAGCCAAAAAGGGAACAAATTTTACCTATAGAGCAGCAAAGATATGAATTATATTTAGCTTCTCAGAAGCCATACAAGCTAGAAGAGAGTGGACTGAAATATTTTTAAGTGCTGAGAGAAAAAAACACTAACCCAAAATTTTGTACAATGATCTCAGAACTGAAGGAGAAATAAATAATTGCTTAGACAAACAAAAACTGAGGGAGTTTGTTGCCTGCCTTTTCTTCAGAAAGAAGAAAATGATATAGGTCAGAAACTCAAATCTACATAAAGAAAGGAAGAGTATCCCAGAAGAAATAAGTGAAGGTAAAATTTAAAACTTCTATTTTTCTTATTCTTTTTTTTAACTGCACAAGATGTTTTGTGACTATTTTCCTTGTTCTTAATTGATCTAACATATAACAGTTTGTTCAAAATAAAAATAGCAGCAATGCATTGTGTTATGGATGTTTGTCTGTGTGTGCGTACATGCTTATGTATATTTATGTGCAAGTAAAATAAATGGCAGTAATGACTCAAGGAACTGGGGGGAGGAATTAGGAGCAATTTGTTATTATAAGGTACTTGCACTGTCCCTGAAGTGATATAGTGTCATTTGAAAGTGGACTTGGATTAGTTGTAAATGAATGTTGCAAAATCTAGGGCAACCACTGAAACGAGTTTAAAAAAAGTATAATTAATATGCTAAGAAAGGAGAGAAAATGGAATCATATGAAATGCTCGATTAAAGCCTCAAAATGCAGAAAAAGAATGGAAGGCAAAAATAGGAATGAAGAACAAGTACAATGAATAGAAAAGAGTAACAACTGTGGTAGATATTAATCCAGCTATATCTATAATCATGTTAAATGTCAATGGTCTAATACACTAATTAAAAGACAGGTTATCAAAGTAGATCAAAAAGACTTAACTATACATTGTGTACAAGAAACCCACTTTAAATATAATACATGTATAGATTAAAAGTAAATGAGTGGATAAAAGTAAACTATGCTAACATTAATGAAAAGAGAGTGTCACTGATAGCTATATTAATTTTAGACAGCAGACTTGAGAGCAAGGAAAGTTATTAGGGAGAAAGAAAGGTATTACATAATGATAAAGGGCTCAATTCTCCAAGAAGATACAACAATCCTTAATGTGTATGCACCTAAAAACAGCATTAAAATACATGAAGCAAAAATGCATAGAACTGCAAGGATAAATACAAAAAAACCACTGTTACAGTTGCAGACTTCAACACCCCTCTGTCAGAAATGGACAGATCCAGCAGGCAGAAAATCAGTAAGGATATACTCAAACTCAATAGCACCATTAAGGCTGGGTGCGGTGGCTCAGGCCTGTAATCCTAGCACTCTGGGAGGCTGAGGCAGGTGGATCATTTGAGCTCAGGAGTTCCAGACCAGCCTGAGCAAGAGCGAGACCCTGTCTCTACTGAAAAAACAGAAAGAAATTAGCTGGACAACTAAAAATATATAGAAAAAATCAGCTGGGCATGGTGGCGCGTGCCTCTTAGTTCCAGCTACTTGGGAGGCTGAGGCAGAAGGATTGCTTGAGCCCAGGACTTTGAGGTTGCTGTGAGCTAGGCTGATGCCACAGCACTCTAGCCTGGGCAATGGAGTGAGACTGTGTCTCAAAAAAAAAAAAAAAAGAGAAAAGAAAAAAAAATAACACCATTAATTAACTGGATGCAATTAACAGCTATAGACTACTTTATTAAAAAAAAAAACATCAGAATACACATTCTTCTCAAGTTCACATGGAACATCTACCAAGATAGACCACATTCCAGACCATAAAACACACTTTAACAAATTTAAAAGAATAGAAATCATACAATGTCTAACCTCAGACCACAATGGAATTAAACTAGCAGAAAGCTGAAAAATTCCAAAATACTTGAGACTAAATAGCACACTTCTAAGTAACACATAGATCAAAAAAGAAATCTCAAGAGAAATTTTAATATTTTGAACTAAATGAAAATACAACTTATCAAAATTTGTGGGATGCAATGAAAGCAGTGCTTAAAGGGAAATGTATAGCAATAAATGCATATACTGGAAAATAACAAAGATTTAAAATCAATAATTGTTAGGTACTGAATGTTTGAATCCCTCTAAAATTCATAATGTGATGAATCACTTGAATGTGATAGTATTAGGAGGTGAGGCCTTTGGGAAATAATTAGGCTTAGATGAGATCATGCAGGTGGAACCGCATGGTAAGAAGAGGAAGAAACATCAGAACTTCTTCTCTCCGCCATGTGAGAATACAGCAAATAGGCAGCCATCCGAAATCCAGGAAGAGGACCCTCACCAGAACCCAGTTACGCTGGCAACCTGATATTGAACTTTCCAGCCTCCAGAACTGTGAGAAATAAATGTCTGTGGTTTAAGCCCCATAGTCAGTGGTATTTTGTTATAGCAGCCTGGGCTGACTAAGACAATAATCTAAACTTACACTTTGGGAAACTAAAAAAAGAAGATTAAATTAAATACAAAGTAAGCAGAAGAAAAGAAATAATAAAAATTAGAGGAGAAATCAATGAAGTTGAAAGAGAAAAGTCAATAAATAAAATCAATGAAACCAAAGTTAGTTCTTTAAAAATTCCATAAAAGTGATAAGCCTCTAGCCAGGCTAACTAAGGAAAAGTTAGAGAAGACCCAAATTATTAATGTCAGACATGAAGGAGAGGACATCCCTACAAATGCCATGGGCATTTAAAGGATAATAAATGAGTACATGAACAACTAAATGAGTACATGAACAGCTAACAAAGTAAGACCAGAAAAGGAAATAAAAGGTATTTGGATCAGGAAGGAAGAACCAAAACTGTGTCTGTTCACAGATGACATAATTGTCTATGTAGAAAATCTAAAAGAATCAACAAGGTTGCAGGATACAATGTTGATATACAAAAGTCAGCTGCCTTCCTCTATACCAGCAATGAACAAATGGAATTTGGAATTTAAAACACAATACTCTTTACATTAGCACCTCCCAAAATGAAATACTTAGGTATAAACATAAAAAATATGTGCAAGATCTATATGAAGACAGAAATCAAAGACAAACTAAATAAGTGGAGAGATATTTTGTGTTCATGTGTTCTCAATATTATCAAGATATAAGATTCTCAAGATATAAGTTCTTCCCAACTTGGTCTATAGATTCAACACAACTCCAAAAAGTTACTTTGTGTGTATTGATAAACTTATTTTAAAGTTGATATAAAAAGGCAAAAGACCCAGAATAGGCAATACAACATTGAAGGAGAAAAACAAAGTTGGAGGAGGAACATTACATGACTTCAAGATTTGCTATAAAACTACAATAATCAAGACAGTGTTGTACTGGTGAAAAAATAGACATAGATTAATTGAATAGAATAGGAAATCCAGAAATAGACCCACATAAATATAGACAACTGGTTTTTAACAAAAGAGCAAAGATAATTCAACAAAGAGATTCTTTTCAAAAAATGGCACTGGAACAAGTAGACTTCCACTTGCAAAAATGTGAATCTAGACACAAACTTTACACCCCTTACAAAAATGATCTCAAAATGGACTATAGACCTAAATGTAAAATGCAAAACTATAAAACTCCTAGAAGATAACATAGGAGAAAATGACACATGGAAGGAATCTAGATGACCTTTGGATATGGCAATGACTTTATAGATACATCAAAGACATGATCTATGAAAGAAATATTGATAAGCTAGACTTCGCTAAAATTAAAAACTTCTGCTCTGTGAAGGAAACTGTCAATGTTACTGAGCCATCAATGGGCTTGCTGCCTGAAGCCGACACCATAGCACCAGCTTTTGAGAAAAGAAAAATTTTATTCCAAATTGACTGGCAAAGAGACAGGAGGAAACACTCAAATCTTTCTCCCTGAGCTATGGACTGGGTCAAGTTTTACAAGCATAAAGTAATGAGGCATGATATGATTGGATCTTACAATTATGTGATGCCAGGAGCCATGATCTGACTGGATCCTGCCATGGAGTGACACCAGGCCTCAATCTGATTGGATCCTGGATCCTGCCATGCAGTGCCCACTTCTTAATTTAGTCTCCCCTTCTCCTTCTGAACACTTAGGTTCTGAACACCCATGGTTGCACTGCTTGGTTCATCTGGGCATGCTCAGGTCACATGACTTTCAACCTGGGGGTCCATGGCAACTGCAAAACAACTCACAACTTTATTACATAAAAGTTGAGCTATATTGTTCTGATGCAGTTACATCAAGAGAATGGGAAGACAGGAATGTAAAATGGTACAGCCACTGTGGAAAACAATATAAGTTTTCCTCAAAAAATTAAAAATAAAATTACCAGCAATTACATGTGATCCAGGAATTACACTTCTGAGTGTATAGCCAAAAGAATGAAAAGCAGAGTCTCAAAGAGATGAACACTCATGTTCATAGCAGCATTACTCACAACAGCTAAAACATGGAAGCAACCTGCTATCATTTGGATATTTGACCCTCCAAGCCTCATGCTGAAATTTGATTCCCAATGTTGGATGTGAGACCTAGTGGAGGTGTTTAGGTCATGGGAGCAGATCCCTCGTGAATGGCTTGGCGCCATCCTCAAGGTAATGAGTTCTCACTGTCTTAGTTTCCCCACAAGCTGGTTATTGAAAAGAGCCTAGAACCTTCCCCCCTCTTGCTTCCACTCTCTCACCATGTGATCGCTGCGCACGCCAGCACCCTTTAACCTTCTGCCATGAGTGGAAGCAGCCTGAGGCCCCCACCAGATGCAGATTCTGGTGCTGTGCTTCTCGGACAGCCTGCAGAACCATGAGCCAAAGAAACCTCTTGTCTTTATAAATTACTCAGCCTCAGGTATTCCTGTCTAGCAACACTAAGTGGACTAAGACACAACCCAAGTGTTCATCAGCAGATGAATGACTAAGCAAAGGGTGGGAGAGCCATACAATGGAATATTATCCAGTTTTTAAAAGGAAGGAAATTCTGACATGTGCTACAATATACATGAACTTTGAAGATATTATGCTAAGTGAAATAAGCCAGTCACAAACAGACAAATACCGTATGATTCCATTTATATGAAGTACTTAGAGTAGTCAAATTCATAGAGACAGAAAGTAGAATAGTGGTTGCAAAGGGCTGGGGAAGGGGAAAATGGGGAGTTATTGTTTAATGTGTATAGTGACTTAGTTTTTGCAAGATGAAAAGTGTCAGGGAGATGGATAGTGGTGATGGTTGCAAAATATCATGAATGTATTTAATACCAGTGAACTGTACACTTAAAAATGGTTAAGATGATAAATTTTATGTCATGAGTAGTTTACCACAATAAAAATTGGAAAAAAAATAATGAGAAGATAAGCCACAGACTAGGAAAAAATATTTGCAAAAGTTATATCTGACAAAGGATTGTTATCCAAAATACACAAAACATTTTTAAAACTGAATAAGAACAACCTGATTTTAAAAATAGGCAAAAGACCTGTACAGTCACTTCATCAAAGAAGATGTACAGATGGCAAGTAAGCATATAGAAAGGTGCTCAACAATACATGTCTTGAGGCAATTTCAAACTAAAACAACAAAGAGATTACCACTATACACCTCCTAGAATAGCCAAAATCCAGAAAATGGACACCACCAAATGCTGGGGAGGAAATGGAGCAACAGGAACTCTCATTCATTGCTGGCAAGAATGCAAATGGTACAGCCACTTTGGAAGATAGATGGATTTTTACAAAACTAAACAAACTCTTACCATATGATTCAGCAATTGTGCTCCTTGGTATTTACTCAAGGAGTTGCAAACATGTCCACACAAAATCCCACACATGAATGTTTATAGCAGCTTTATTCATAGTTACCAAAATTTGGATGTTAGATGTCATTAAGTAGGTGAATGGATTAAATGTGGTAAATCCAAGCGATGGAATATTATTCTGTGCTAAAAAGAAATGAGTTACCAAGCCATGAAAAGATATAGAGGCATCTTAAGTACATATTACTAAATAAAAATAAGCCAATCTGAAAAAGTTACATACTATATGATTCCAACTACATGACATTTTGGAAAAGGCAAAACAATGGAGACAATGAAAGGATCCGTGACTGCCAGGGCTCATGGGGGTGGGAGTGATGAACTGGCATGGAGGATTTTTAGGACAGTAAAACTATTCTGCCTGGTACGATAATGGTGTATACATGTCATTGTACATGTGTGGAAACCTACAGAATGTACAACACTATGGGTGAACCCTAATGCAAACTCTAGTCTTTGGGTGATAATGATGTGCTAACGTAAGTGTCATCAATTGGAACGAACATGTTCACGGTGGGGAAGACTGTGCATGTGTGGGGGAAATAGGTATATGAGAAATCCCTGTGAACCTAAAACTACTGTAAAAAATTGTCTATTTTTAAAATATTTAACATAAAGTTAAATTGATGTGTGTGTATGGATTTTAAAATTTTAACACATGTATAGATTTGTGTAACCACCACCATAATCAGGATATAGAATAGTTCCGTCACCCCCAAAACTCTCTCATACCATCTATTGGTAATTACATTTTCTCCCTATCTCTAACCCCTGCCAATCGCCGATCTGTTCTCCATCATTGAAGAATGTCACATAAATGGAATCACACAGTATGCAACTTTCTGTGGCTGGCTTTTTTCACTCAGCATGCCTTTGAGATTCATCAAAGTTGTTTCATGTATCAGTAGTTTATTCCTTTTTTAATCCATTGTGTGGATGAACCACAGTTTGTTTACCCATTTAACTTGTTGAAGAACATTTGGATTGTTTTAATTTTTGGCAATCATGAATGGAGCTGCTATAAATATTCTTGTACAGGTTTTTGTATGAACATAAATTTTTATTTCTCTAGAGCAATTACCTACAAGTGCAATTGCTGGGTCATAGGGTAATTTATGTTTCATTTTATAAGAAATTGTCAAACTTTTCTGGAGTGGCTGTACCATTTTGCATTCCCACCAGCAATGTATGAGAGTTCCAGTGTTGGAGAGCATCCTCATCAGTACTTTGTATTGCCAATATTTTTACTGCAGCCATTCCAACATATGTTATGGTATCTTATTGAAGTTTTAATTTGTATTTTCCCAATGGCTAATGATATTGAACATCCTTATTTGGTTTGCAGATCGTTTTTGGTAAGTTGTCTAAGTCTTTTACTCATTTTTTGACTGAGATACTCACTTTCTTTTTTTTTTTTGCAGCCAGTTCCTAACAGGCCAATGATGTTTGCTTTCCTATTGCCAAGTTTTGAGAGTTCTTTACATATTCTCCATTCAAGTCCTTTGTTTTTACATGATTTGCAAATATTTTCTTCCAGTCTGTCGCTTGTGTTTTCATTCCTCTTAATTGTGTATATTACAGCAGTTTTTAAAACATGGATGAAGTCCAGTGTTTCCACATTTTTCTTATATGGATCATGTTTTTCTTGTCATGTCTTAGAACTTTTTGCCTAATTCCAGGTCATTAAGATTTTCTCCTGTTTTCTTCTAAAAGTTTTGTGGTTTTATGTTTTACATTTAAATCCATGATCCATTCTGAATTAATTTTTGTATAGATATGAGGTTTAGAGTGAGGTTTGTTTTTCTGCATACAGATGTCCAACTGTTCCTACACAATTTGTTAAAAACACTATCCTTTCTCCAGCGAATCGCCTTTGCACCTTAGTAAAACATCAGTTGGCCATATTTGTGTATGTCTATTTCTAGAGTCTTTATTCTGTTTCATTGATCTATGTGTTTCTTCTATTTCTAATACCACAATGTTTTGATTACTGTAGTTTTGTAGTATGTCTTAAAATCAGATAGTGCAATTCATCCAATTTTATTCTTCTTTTTCAAATTGTTTTAGCTATTCTAGTTCCTTTGCCTTTTTGTATAAACTTTAGAATCAACTTGTCTATGTCTACCAAAATCTGCAGGGTTTTAACTGAAATTGAGTTAAATTTTTTTATCAATTTGTAGAGAATAGAATTTATATGCTATTGAGTTTTGCAATCCCTGAACATGGTATGTCTCTTGATTTATTTAGGTCTTCTTTGATTTCTTTCATCAATGTTTTGTAGTTTTCAACATATAGATCCTGGATATGTTCTAGGAGATTTGTATAAAATATTTATATAAAATAAAACATTTCATTTTTTAGCTATTGGAAATGCTATTGGTTTTTTGAATTTTGGTTTCCAATTTTTATTGCTAGTATATAGAAAATGATTGATTTTTACATGTTGAGCTTACCTCCTGCAACCTTGCTAAACTCAGTTTTATGAATGTGTGTGTGTATATGTGTGTATGTATGTGAGTCCTTTGGGCTTTTCTACGTAAACAATCACATCATATGTGAATAGAGACAGTTTCATTTCTTCTTTTCCAAACTGTGTGTCTTTCATTTCTTTTTTATCATAAATGGATGTCAATTTTTGTCAAATGTTTTTATGTATAAATTGCTATGGTTTTTTTCTTTAAAATACAAATATGGGAGTTACATTGATTGGTTTTCAAATATGGAACAAGCCTTGCATTCACTGGATAGATCCCACTTGGACGTGGTGTATTATTCTTTTTTTTAATATATTGTTGGATTTTATTTCCTAATATTCTGCTGAGGATTTTCATGTCTATGTTCATGAGAGATATTGGTCTGTAGTTTTCTTTCCTTGTAATTTCTTTTTCTGGGTCTGGTATAATGATTCATTAATTTTTAAAAGGATGAAACTTAAATGACTAGGATTCTGCAAACATCCCACAAAAGATACTTCCTGGTAGCATTTGCTGGTCTGTGAGTTGGATATAATTATGTTTTGCTCCTGAATCTAAAATATAGATGATAGTCATGTTATTCCCAGTGATAACTGACTTTTGCAGTCTCACTGTCTTATCACAATTGTTAAAACTGCTCTTTCCTGCTTACACATTTTCAGTGATTGATGCAACAGATGTTCATATTTTCCTTCAGCTGCACCATCAACCTGATTACTTTTTCTTCTTGTTTTGCAGCTACACCCAAAATGGGACAAAATCTACCAACCAAGACCCTCTGTGTTTCACAACCATAGAGATTTCTATGGAACTTAGGGCATTTCTGCTTCCCTTCCTTTCAGAAAAGCACAAATAGTTCAGGTAACCCCAAGCCTCTAGGTAAGAAGGGCATTTGGTTGAGTAGACTGCCCATCTGAGGCCTGTGTCATTCAGGGAAAGGCCACCCCAGCTTGTCAGTTGGGGCATGTGCAAACAGACGAAGGGGGGAATCTTCACCAGGAAGCCCCTCTGCAAGTGGTGGGAAGAATAGACAAGAAGTTAGTTATTCATTTGTCTTGTTTCATTTTCAAAAAAATTTTTTAACTGTTTCCTAAGTATTAAATAGATATAGTCCTAATGTGGAGGGATGTCTATGAAATAGAGTGAGAAATAAATAAATAATAAGTACCTTAAGCCCCACTGCAGGGCTTGGCTTGCACAGAGGTTATGGGCAGTGCAGAGGTGCCGGGGCAGCGTGGGAGGGTGCACCAGGAGTGTGGCAGTGGCTAGGCAGGATGGAGGTGGTGATGGCTCCAAAGAGGAGTCTGCCCAACAGACGCCAAGAGAAGAGCCTGCAGGAGAGGAAAGCTTATGTGAACTATAATGTAACCACTTCCCTGGAGCCAAAAATTATCCAGGCCATGACTGAAGCCATGCTGGAAGCCTGGGGAAGTCCCAGCAGTCCTTACCTGGCAGTGTGATCTTAAGCAAATTATTCCACCATCCTTTCATGCTTCTGTCTTCATGAGTGGTAAGCAAGGCAGATGGCTACAGCTTCCCGTCTCCTCTGGCGTCGGGTAGAAAGGCCAAGGATATTATAAATGCAGCTTGGGAAAGTCTTGTGAAAATGATAGGTGGGAAACCTCAGGACGTAATCTTCACTGCCAGAGCATGGAGTCAAATAATTTAATAATCCATTCTGTGGTGAAACACTTCCATGAAAACCAAACCCCAAAGGGGGATACGGTAGAGCAGGATAGCCCAGTGGAGGGAGCCAAACCCCACTTTGTTACTTGAACAGTGGAGCAAGACTCCATCCCGGAGCCCTCCCTGGAGCACCTGGCAAAAGAACAAGTAGCCACGGTCACTTTTGTCTGGGGGTCCATGATGAATGGGCAGGCAGAGGTTGACGACATCCTTGTGGCTGTCCACCTGACCACATGCCTTGTGACCATTGTGCTAGCCAACAATGAGACTGGCATCACCATGCCCATCCCTGAAATCATCAGCACATGAAAGCCCTGAACCAGAAACAGGCAGCTGCCAGGCTGCATCACATTCTCGTGCACACAGACACTGGGCAGGACTTGAGAAAAGGCATGTGGATGTGGAGGACATGGGCGTGGACTTCCTTATAATCATGGGGCATGAGTTCCAAGGTCCCAGGATTAACACACTTCATGTATGAGGGCTCAGCGGACTTATCCCTCTGCATCCAATCCTGTTTGAAGGTGGACAAGAACGGAATTTCAGGCCAGGGACAGAGAACACCCCAATGATTGCCAGCCTTGGGAAGGCCGCTGAGCTGGTGACCCACAACTGTGCCGCTTTTGAGGGCCATGTTGAGGAATATTCAAGACTACCGGGAGGAGAGACTGGAGGCTGAAGTTGATAAAAAGAGAATCCTTTAAATAGCCAGTTGCCAGGTCCCCAGTTGCTTCCCAATACCTGTAACTTCTCCATCCTAGGACCCAAGCTTCAAGGCCTCGTGGTGCTCACACAGTGCTGGATGCTGCTGCCCAGTATGGGGGCCACATGCCACTGGGACCACGGGGACCCTGTCCCAGGTGCTGCTGAGCTGTGGCTTCCCATTCAAAGTGGCCAGGACCCACTCAGGCTCAGCGTGGGCCACAGCACCCCCGGCACGGAGGTGGACCTTGCTGGAGGGCCAGGCCTAGCACAAGGGCCACCCCCTCCTCTCTGCTTATAGGAAGCCAGTTGCCAGGGCACCGGGTGCTTCACCTTCCATGCTTGGATGACTGTCTTACTTCTCCAAATCTTCATTCTGTCCTGGAGTATCTGACTCTCAGTCATTCCTGAAGTGGGGAATCAGGTCATCTCTAACTCAGCTTCCATCTTAATTTTATGTTATCTTCACAAAATGTTCTATGGCAATCCGACACATGGCACATGTCCATATTTATATAGGAGTGGTTTTCAGTGGAATACACTGTTAATAGGTGCTTTTAAGGTACAAAGAACTACATGATAATATTGAGGAAGCGGCTGCCAGAAATTAAATTAACTCAAGTTTTCAGTGCTTAGCAAAGAGAAATAAATAAATACATTAAAATAGTTAAAACTCATGTAGTGCTTTTTATATGCCAGGGTCTGCTCTAGGAGATTTATGTATATTAATTCTGACAAAAACTCTAATAAGGTGGCTTATTATCTTGATTTTAACTAGGAAACTATCACAAGAGGGGTTACAGAATAATATGGATAGTGCCATATGTACAATAAAAAAATCCACATATGAAAATATGATGTGGAGGTGATGTTCTCTACTCTAAGCCTAGACAGGAGTGAGTAGGGAAATACAGGATTTTCACTTTTGTTGCATATATGTCTGTTTGTTTAGATTTTTTACAATGAGTGTGCATTACTTTTGTAGTTTAAAAAATTACTTTAAATTAAAATTTTCTCCCAATTACTCACCAAAATGAGGTAATACACACTCAGTGTAGAATTTTTGGAAAATGAAAACAAACAAAAATGAGAAAGTCAAAATGACCTATAATTTCACTGCACAAAGGAAATAAGCATTGTGGTGTTACCTTTCATTTCTTTTTTCTTTATATAGATATATAGCTTCATGTTTACCCCAAAATTGGGCCACACTGTGATGCTGTTTTAACAGTTGCTTTTTTTCAGCTACCAAGGTTATCATGAACATCTTTCCATGTTATTAAATATCCATTAAATACAAAACAGCCTTGTATGACTGTACCATATTTTTGTCACCTGCTACTGAACTTTTCTTTTGCTGTTAGAAGCATAACAGGGTGATTAATTGAACATTTAATGTGGCATAATTATATGATTGAGAAATCAGCCATATCTGGTTTTCTTGGCTGTGGATTCTTCAGAAAAGAATGTGAAGCATTTTCCCCACATCCTCCCTCCCAAGAGGGTGATCAGTGCTTTGAGTCCAGGAAGTCAGAAAGGTTGGAAGGTGGTTTTTCAATTGGGAAGTAAGAGTAGACTTACCTGTGGGCAGTGACTCCCAGCACCTGAAAAGAGGGTGGAAAATCATGAGTGTCCACAGTGGCAGAAGTTGAGATCCAACTGGAACTCCTCCCCCTACTCCAGGGATGTACAGCCCCAGGATGGAGCCAGGAGCCAGGAGGCTGGAAGAAAGCCCACTACGTGGCCAGCTGCTGGGAGAGGCCACTGTGAGAGGGCAGTTCACCAGCCTGCCCAGAGAAGCAGCACCTACGGGGAGGATCCATGTTCAGCATGCAGCCCGACGGCAGCCACTGACAGGTGGTGAGCTCCACTGAATTAGGACCAGCTGCCCCAATCTTGCAAGAAAAGAAGTCTGTTTGCTTGTTTGGAGATTTTTATTTTATTTTTTGTAAAATCTAATGAGCCAAGGGAGGAAGCCCTAATAATGGTATTAGACTTCTCACCAACTGTAGATGGAGTTTGGGGCCAGATTTAAATAAATTGGAAAGATAAAGAATACTGGCATTTTATTCCCATCACGTGTCATGGAGCTATTCATTCTCCTAAATACGCAACACCATGAGGAACATTCACGTGGCTAAATCTCTGTGTTCATCCATAATCACTGGTTGTTCATTTCATATGTCTTCTTGGCCCGCTAAGGGGCTGCAGGGTTGGTTGGGTCAGCCAGCTTCATGAATTAAGCCCCCTGCATTAAGAGACCTGAACTGGGCCAAAACGGAGAAGGGTGGGAGAACCTGGGTCCACTCCTTGCTCTGTCATGAATGTAGTGTACAGCTCCAAGCAAGTTTCATACCTTTCTATGCCTCCATTTGTGGACCTGTAAAGCTCCATGAACCAATAGGTCTTTGCCATTTGGGAGCCCTCAGACTACAGGAAATCTAGACAAAACTGTACACCCCTGGAAATCATAAGCTGCTCCATATTCTCCCATGTGCTCCAGTCACAGCAGATTGCTGGCCAAGTTCCCAAACATACCTTGAATGTCACACCTCTGTATTTTTGCTCTTTGCTGTTCTCTTCATCTAGAATAAGCATCCCTCATTTCTGCCTGATGAAATCCTAGTCATCCTTTAAGATTCAACTGAAATGACTCCTTCACAGGGCTCCTCATTCCTTCCCTGGGAAGCATCTTTCTTTCTTCTTCCGCAGGCATTATGCCTTTGACTGCAGACATCTGGCTACATTTTGCAAGCTCCCTGCAGGCAGGGGCTGGGCTTCATTCATCTTTGCATCCCCCACAGGACGCAGCTCAGGATGCTGCAAGTTATAGCACAGCCAAATGTTTGTGGAACTGAAATTGGGACCCGGGCCTAGGCTTGGATGAAGTTTCAGGCTATTTCAGGCCCTGCAATGGGTGTGGTGGTGAAGGGAATGCTGGGGCTGAAGATAAAAGTCCTGAGCGGGAATGAGGCCTGGGCTTTGCTGACTGGAAAGACCTCTCCGCCCCCACCCCATGCTTCCTCAGCCAGCCCCTACAGGAGCAGGGAAACAGTATGTACTTGCGACTCTCCTCAGTCAGCCCCATGGGCCCTCTCTCGGGCCATCACTCCACCCATTCCTTCCCAAGCGCCTCCAGAGAGGGCAAAGGAGCAAACAGGTCTGCAGGAAGTGGCTGGAGAGGCTCTGGGGAGGGGCCAAGGGCCAAGCTTCTGGCCTCTGGCTCGAGCCCCGCTCTTGCTCTAGGTCTAAAACGTCGTGTTGACCCTCTGGCGGCACTCTGTTTGGAGTGTGGAAGTGGCATGAGCTCATGCTGGAGGCTGAGGAGCTCTGTCCTCACCACTGCAGAATGGGACAAATGCTGAGGGTGGGGATGGCGGAGGTTAACTCTTTTTCCGGGGAAGAGACGAGGCTTGCGTTGGGTATGGTGAAGCCTTCAATCCTCAAAAGGCTGCCCAGGCACAGCCCCTGGGTGTCATGGAGCAGAAGGGAGGTTTTCAAGACCTGGACAGAGAGGCATGAGGGCAGCCTTGGGAATCCAGGTTGGTTGCAGGGAGGGCTAGGAGGGTGAAATGGTTAACGGTTTATTGAAAAACAGGGAGAGTCCCTCCGCCAGGGGCCCAGCTGGCTGCAAAGCCAGGAGCAGAGGCTCCAAGGCTGACGCAATGGGGCCCGCCCTGCACACCAGAGAGGGTGAGGAAGGCGGCTGCCACCCAGCAGCAGCCCACATGACCCCCAGCCCACCACTCTGTCTTCTCTGGCTCCAACAAACCAGGCTCAGGGCCGGGCCTTTGGGGCAAAGGGGCAAGACCCTCTGCCTGCCTGAGCTTTGAGAGATTGTGGCTTCTGTCTGTCCCACTCTGTGCAGCCTCTGCACCTTTCCAGCCAAAACGAACCCCTCCACTAGCCCCCAGCAGGCTTCCTGAAGCAGTATCCACCAGGGGATCTAACCAGTCTGGCCAACCACATCTCTTCCGATTCTGGACAATTTCCAGTCCCAGGAGCAAGCAGCAGGTTGGCGGTGGGGGTGGGGGCATGCCCGTGAGAGGCACAGTCAGGCAGCGCAGTCTCTGAGCCCAGCGAGCTGGCACCTCCGCCTCCCCAGCCCACTCGCTGTTGTCTTGGGACAGGATGTCTGCCAGGGAGACAGTTTCCCAGAAGCTCCTAAAAGACTCAGGGCAACTTCAAGGCTGGGTGAGCATCTCCGAACTCTGGAAATAGACTGCTCTCCCCTCCCCACACTGGGGTCTGACACGATTTCAGGGGCCAGGGGAGTGCGCACGCCATGTACTCCTGAGAAGGATTGCTCAGGGTGGGGCACACGGAGACAGCAAGGAGGAGATGCCCTCTCTGAGGGCACTGGGGGACCTCGATTTTCTGACAAAGCTGTGCTGTTGACTCTAAGCCCCATGAGGACAAGAACTGTGTCTGTCCTGTTTACGGTGCCATCTGTGGCGCCTAGCACAGCTCCTGACACAAAGCTGATGCTCGATAAATGACTGACCAGGCAGAGGCTGAAGTCCAAGGCCAGTTGCACAATGTCTGCTTTATTGGTAAACTCCTCACCCGCCCCACACACACACAGAAAAATACACAAAGTAGCACGAAGAATCATCAGAACAGATTCCTTGAACATTGTTTACAGTGACTGAATGCCTTCTCTGCCTTAATTTTAATGGGCTGCAGCTTTGGGAACTGAAGAAAGAGCTACATCATGATTTCTGGTCCAACCCAGAAAAAAGCATTTGAGGAAGTTTCGAGGGGCTGCTGGATACACAGTAGCCAGGCCCAGGGCAGTCGGGCCAGGGAGCCGCAGTGGCTCCTGGCTACGGCAGTTTTAGCCCTCCTTTTCAAGGAAGCACAACCCAAGTGTAAACAAGTACTCAAAACGAGCAATGCCGATCCTTGATCCTTTCCTGCAGCAAGCAGGTTTCTGCTCAGCGGGGCACAGAGAGAATTCCAAATTCTTGACAGTAGTTCCTTTCCCCTCCAAAGTTTTAGTCTGGACCCACATCTTAATAACTTACATTTGCACAATGGTTACAACTTGTTTAAAGCTCTTGTGTATTTATTATCTTGTTAGATGAGGTCATCACAAGCCCCAGAAGGAGAGCTATCACCCTGTTTTGCACAAGGAAGCAGAGGTCCAGAAAGGGCCAGGATCCCAGTGGCTGAGTTGGTGGCAAAGCCAAGATTTGAGCCCACATCTCCGACTGCCCAGATCCTCTGCTTCCTCCACACCACGCGGCCTCCCCATGAGTCAGCCATCACGAGTTCCGGGTACAGGACCTCAGATCCCCTATGGCCAAAAGGTGCCTTATCCCTGTTGTTGTTTATAGCCAGGACAACTGGCCCCACTACTTACATTTTTGCTTCCTTTCTCTGCCAGAAACTGGTTATGTGACCCATCTTAACCTGTTTCGCTTGAAAGCCATCCTCACACCCACTCCCAACCACCCCCCACACTCTATTATATTGCACTAAGTTGGAAACAACTCAAATGCCCAACAATGGGAAAATGATTAAGTAAACTCATAAAGCAGTATGACAGAACCCTCAGGAAACACGAACAATGGCCAGTGTGCCAAGGACCTCTGTATAGGCAATGTGTTTTTGAAACATTGTAATTTGATCAAAGCAGAACACAAAATGACATGGATCTACTGATCACAGGTATGTAAAAGTGAGTTTCTGTAAATTGATATGAACCAGAAGTGAACTTAGCAAGATGAAAAGAGTTTTTAATCTCCATGGGTTTTTCTTTCCCAAAATGTTCAAAGTAATAATAAATCGTAAAAAATAATAATAAATGTGATGATAATGAGCAGAGGGGGAGCCAGAGAAGGAGAAGGGATGTTTCCCTATGGAATTGCAGAAAGGGAAGTGGAAGAGGCTGGGAGCAGGAGTCAGGGAGCTCAGAGGGAAGCAGGAGCCAGGCTGCCTGGAGAGCCAGCCCCCAGAGCTGCGGAAGCACCTGGGAGCCCAGCCTCTGGGGGCTCCTCAGGGCCAGAGAGGCAGGTGATCAGTCTGAAGTAGTGTTCTAGGGGCACATTTCACATTGACACCCATTGTCAATGGTGCCTCCCAGACCTGTGCAAAGTGGCAGGTCTGGGACAGAAAGAAGACTGGAGCTGGGGAGGGTTTGCCTATTTTGGAGAGCTGGAGACAGAGCCACTGTCCTCTTCACCTGCTTCCAGACTTCCATTGTCACCCAAGATCTCTGCAGATTTTCCACACCTTTCATTCAGAAGGCTAAAAGGGGAGCACAGCCTCCCTCTGGTGGGAAGCCGGGGGATGGGCAGGGAGTAGGTGGGTAAAAAAGGCACCAACCTGGGCTCCCCTGAGACTCGGGGACACTGCCCTCCACAGACAGACCAGACTCAACATGTCTCAAGGTGACTCCTTATCTCTGCAGCCCCTCCCACCTAGACCTGCTTCTCCTTCTGTGCTCCCCAGTGCAGTGGGCATCACTACCACCCACCCAGGGCTTACTGGGCCCTGCAGAATCGGGCTCGGGTTTCAGTGCTCACTCCACCCTGCTTTGCACCCCATGCCCTACCTGCACTGCAACATCAACAGTTGTATGATTTGCCACCCTGTTTCAATCGCCCTCCTGCCTCTTCTCAGGCTGCTTCTTCAGCCTGGAGCTGCTTCCCTCCCTTGCCCAGCTCCAGCAGCATCTCCCTCTGTGACATCTTTCCCGGTCATTCCCTCACCCCCACTGCACCCCACTCCATCATGTGTCCCTAGGCAGTGATCACAACCTCATCTTACTTGTCTCTGCAGTCGCAGCATCTAGCACTGCCCTGGCACATCTTCAGCATTCAATATATAGTTTGTAAATAAAAGAACAGTTGAATGAATGTGGAACATAAATTTTGGGGTGGACAAAGTGAATTTGATTGACCAGACCAAGGCCACATGTGGTCGCCCCACTACATTATTAGTGACAGCATATCCCAATTCACCTCTATCCTCAGGTCACTCCTCTCTAGAGGGGGTCCCTTCTGGTCTCCAGGTCCTTGGAGATGTCCCACCACCATACACAACAGGTGCACCAGTCCTTGGGTCCCTGCTCTTCACAAACTAGCCCCTAGATGGGTCTCTCATATGTGTGCGAATTGTGCTGTTCAGGGTGAGAAGCTTACCAGTAGAGGTGCTGAGTCAGGTGGGTGGGTAGGCTGAAGACAAGTCATTTCTTGGCTTTCATGAGAGGCAGTTGCCTTTGCTGGGCCATGTGAGGCCATCTTAAGATTGCGCTTTGGTGGGGGAATGGGCAGCATGCAGTGGTTCTCCTGGATGTTAGGATGTCCCACTCCCTGGCTGGGTGAGCTCTTTGATCTCCAGCCCACACATGGTGGGAGGAATAGCAGCCATCCATGCCCTCTGCCGTGGCTGGTTTCCAGGAATGCCCCGGGGCCCTGGCCTGACAAATGCCTTTCCACCAGGGCAAGTGGTGCCACCCTTTCCCCCTTCCAGTCTGAGCACCCTGATTCTTCTAGGTCAGCTTACTAGCGTCCCCTAATGCCAGGGACTCAGGTAAGTGGAGTCTGACTCACTAGCCTCCTTCTTGGCCCAAACTGCTAAAGTACTGCTTCCTCTAATCCTGGCCCTGTCTTCACCATTCTCGGCAGCAGCAGCAACAGCAGCCAACATTGTGAGCCTGGTGCTAAGGCAAACCTGTTACTCCTGGCCCAGGAGAAGTAAAAGAGAGGATGAACTTCCACCTTCAGGAAGCTGACAGTCTGGATGCTAAAATGCACAGCAGTACTTGTTTCTCAGGACTGAGAAACAAAGCACTTGGACGATGGAGTTTTAAAAATCAAATCCAAAAGATAGATACACTGATGCTATTTTTAAAAATAAATAAAAAGAAGTTATCTTAGGTCACATGTTTTTCTATTTAAGGGACTTAGAGTTTTCACCCCTGGTTCCAACAAACTCTGTATCTGGTCTTTGAGCAGACAGAATTCTCTCTGCTCAGACTTCCTTGTCAGGGACACTCCTGTAGCAGAAGGGGCAGACAGATGGAGACCAGAATACCAGATTCATCCATAAGGGTGCCAGACTGGCACCTTGCTCTTCATCTTCCAGCTGGGGGTCAGGAACCACAGCTGACCCACTGAGGACTCTGGACATAAGACCCACAGTAGCTTTCATCTTGGTAGGTTTGCTCAAACCATTGTCACAGCCCAGGGATCAGAGCTGTCTGCTCAAAGACCAGATACAGAGTTTGTTGGAACCAGGGGTGAAAACTCTAAGTCCCTTAAATAGAAAAACATGTGACCTAAGATAACTTCTTTTTATTTATTTT
>CAUYRT010078215.1:0-46472 GCA_963574885.1 Lepilemur ruficaudatus
ACAGCAACCTCAAACTCCTGGGCTCAAGTGATCCTTCTGCCTCAGCCTCCCGAGTAGCTGGGACTACAGGCATGTGCCACCATGCCCGGCTAATTTTTTCTATATATTTTTAGTTGGCCAATCAATTTCCTTCTATTTTTAGTAGAGACAGGGTCTCGCTCTTGCTCAGGCTGGTTTCGAACTCCTGACCTTGAGCGATCCTCCCGCCTCGGCCTCCCAGAGTGCTAGGATTACAGACATGAGCCATTGCGCCTGGCCTTAAACTATGCAATTTAAGTCATGGTTTTTATATGCTCTGCAGCATTCTAAAAATTGTATCTTTTATTTTTTTAAGATACAAAATCAAAACCAAGTTAGACTGTATTATCTCTTGTAAAGATCTACTACCACATCCAAATGATCTATTTCCTTCAAATCTTTTTTTTTAAATTTCAGAATATTATGGGGGTACAAATGCTTTGGTTACATAAATTGCCTTTTCATCACTCAAGTGAGAGCTGCAAGTGTGCCCATCCCAGACAGGTGTCCCTAGACAGCAAGCACTGCACCCGTTAGGTGTGAGTTTACTCATCTCCTTCTCCCTGCTTCCCACCTGCCCAACACTCGATGAATGTTACTTCCATATGTGCACAAATTAGTACCAATTTGATGGTGAGTACATGTGGTGCTTGTTTTAATCTGTGCCACAGTCTTATCTTCCAGTCTCAATGGCCAATATACATGACAGATGGAGAAACAGTTTTTAATTCTCTGTTTACATAAACTTTTGGCAACTTTTATAAAAGATTGCTGGTCTTGGACAAATATGGTATAGAGATCGTTCCAGAAAATTCATCTAATTCTAATATGCAATGCACACATATACACATATACATAATTTTTTATCTCAGCGTATTATGAGGGTACAAATGTTTAGGTTACATATATTGCCTTTGCCCCACCAGAGTCAGAGCTTCAAGTGTGTCCATCCCCCAGACGGTGCACACCACACCCATTAAGTATGAATATACCCATCCCCACATATATATTTACATATGTATATTTATGGAGAACCCATTCTCTGAACAGTGCTGCTGGGGCACAGAAGAGAAGCATGAAGGGAAGTGTGTTTCACACCCATAGAAGGGGAGCATGATGGGTGGGAGCCTTGCTACCTGCCACAGGGAGCCACGGCATCACTGGGGTGAACAAATATTTAAAGAACATCCCTGTGATGAGCTCTTGGGCATGTGGCCCCCTGATTTCAGGGACAAATATAGAGCAGCCATTGTTTTCCTCCTCTCGTTCTTCCAATCTATATCTAGGGCCCGCTACCTGGCTTCTGTCCCAGCCTTCCAATGTGTTTCCTTTCTGATCAGCCCTGGGAAAAATGCAATGCACACATTTTAACATTAACCCTGATAGAAGACTAATGATCAACACTCCTTGAGCTTCTCATACATGTTTTCTACACTCAAGGACTTTCTCTGAGGAACAGATTTTTCCTTCCTAGGCTGACTGAGTATCTTCAATGCTCATTTAAATTAACTATAAAGAGGTAAGAAATCAAACAAGTTCTATGAGCAAAAATAAAGACAGTGATGTGGAATTTTAACGTACCCAGTTTGGAGAGAGGGTAGTTGATATCAAAGTACTTTTCATAAAAATCGAGTAGCTTCAGTGTTGCCTGCAAAGCATAATGTGTTTGACTCCATTTGTCTGGGGATGCATAGATGGACACCTGGGAAATGTGGATCAGAAGAAGTGGTCTTTGAATGACAGCTCCTTGACATAAGTCCATTCTTGATAACCCTCACACATAGAAAGGCAGACTGCATTTTTAAAGTAAGTATTGAGATACCATTAAGCATGTTGTCAATAAGGGATAAAAGGTTCCACCAAGTATTAAAGCAAAAGTCAGTCTTGACAATTACAGAACAACTCTGCATCTTCTGTTATAATCCACTCCCTAGATGCTCATCTGTAACTTTCAAGCTGTATTAACCCATCATATCATGAGGACCCACTTGAGTTCATCTTTATGGGATACTCTAAGCAGTTGAGAACTAGCTTTCGAAAATGATGAGCACAAGCACAATTCAAATAAAACATAGGTCTGTAGACCAATGTGGGAAAGCCCTGAAGAATTTATTGGATCCACCCTCTATCGAGTTTGCTTTAAACTACAAAAGGCTCAAATATGTTCAATGACTCCCACATAGTAACTAGCTATTAAGGAGAAAAAACAGAATTAGATTCCAATTTTCTTGGCTTCCAAGCATAGGGCTACTTTCATTTCATGACCCATTTTCATGCTCTGAATTAACTGAAATTCCTCAGAACTTTTGTGTAGAGAATATGTAAATGGTCACCATTTTTTGACAGTTTACCAGCCACTATGCTAAATGCTTACATATAAAATCTAATTTAATACTTATACTCATCCTATGAAGAAGGTGCTATTGTCTTCATTTTATAGAAGAAGTAACAAAGACACATGGAGATTAAGTAACGTGCTCCAAATTGCCCAGGTAGAAAGTTGCAGAGCTGGGATGTGAATCTAAGGAGGCTGACAGGAACCTGTCCTCTGAAGAAAATGCCACCCACCTCCCACACATCTATCTATGTCTACACACACGTATGTCTACATGCACAGATGCCATGATACGTATGTAGACACACAACTCATAGTATCTATCTACATATCTTCAATACATATGTAAATTGTAATAGCCATTTTACGCCCATTTTTCATAAGTATTATTTTATGGTTCTTTGAAGATATTTTTATGTCTATAGTTTGGTTCTTCAGGATAGGAGTTGTTTTTTATTTCTTTAATGGCTCCACTGATGCTTGCAAAAATTTAACTACAAGATAAACATTGGGTTTTGTTGTAAGTTTTCACAAACTGTGAAGACTAAAAATCTTAAAGACTTTGTTTCACTGAGAAAATAAAGTTAGAGAAAACAGTTGGAACAGCATGAATATCCTAAAATAAAATGCTGATTAAAAAATCTTATGGAACCTCCATGCAATTATTAAAATAATATTATAGAAAATATTTAATGGCATTCAACTTTTCAGGCATATTATAATAAAAATTGGATTAAAAACAGTCAATATGCTATTTTGCAAAAATTGTATACGTATACATTGAAAGTATATATACATGTATATACAGTATATACAGTTACTATGTACACCCACATATACTGACATACATATAAAAATATTTAGAAGGCTTACACTAATATTATCAGTAGTTATATCTTGATGAGATTATGGATAATTTTAAATTAAATTAAATTCGTTACCTATCTCTATTTTGTAAAATGAGCGTAATACTTTGATAATAAGGAAGAAAGCTTAATAAAGAAAAGCTCATTGCTCTCAGGAGGACACTGTTTTGCACTGTGTAGGAAATTGGAACTCAGTCTCACCTTGACCCCTGACGAGGTTGTGCCACTCACAGACTTGAAATCACAGACTATGTAGGCTACTAGGTATGTACTCATTTTTACAGTAGTTTCAAAGTGATCTTCCAAGAGGCCTCCTTCAAGTTCAATTGTCTTAACCTACAGTAAGAGAAAGGAATGAGTATTTGAAAACTGGAGTATTTCACAACCATGCTTGTGGCTTAGGGCAAGTGGGTTAGAGGGAAGCCTGACACTCTGAAGGACACTTGATGACTTTCTGGGAGGTCGATGGCCTCTTATAACATTCTGTGGTTTCTCTGAGCTCTTTCTTTTATCCCTGCACTCTCTTGAAGGCACAATACGCTGCTTTTGAGATCCCTGAAGCACAAAAACGCCAAGTCTTATTTTGTTGCTTGAGAGCAAAACATATCTCAGATGCTTCTAATTTCTTAAAATGCAGTAATCTCCAACATTGGCATAAATTCAAGTTCTGGGCTTCTAAGTAAAAATACCAGAGAATGGCCTCTTTCCCTGTGTCGTATGATAAATAAACCTCTGTGGCAGAAGGCAGGCAACAGGAAGCAAAACGGCTTTACATTATTTTTTAATTCTCTTATTATATTGGGGTGAGGTAGGTGTTATTTCACAGGTGAGGAAACAGAGGCTCAGAAATATTAACTGAATTGCCAGAGATCACACGGCCAGTTCCACTGCAGGACTGAGATGTGGATGTGACTGTGTGACTTCAAAGACGCTGTGCATCCTTTCACTTGCTGTGTGACAACTTGAATCATAGTCTTATTTTATCTTTGCTTCATTGATTCAGCAATGAAAGCAGTCAGGCCAAGAAGGTCATTAGTAATTTAAGCTTCTGCCCATCTCCTGAGGAAGCAGAAAGTTTTTAGCCTATAGTCTGGCCAGCTGCATCCATCAACCTCACTGGGTCATAACTGAATTCTATCCTCATTTGGTCTGGGGAGCTTTTCTTAGAGATGGTACAGCACATCATGGTACAGCACCCCTAAATACTGAATGGATAAAGACCCAATAATCTGAAAACACCACTTTCTTCAAACTGGTCATAATCCTTAGACTATCTCTCCTGCACCCCCACCCTTCCCCCAGTTTCAGACAGTCAGGCTTGTGACAATGCTGACTGAGGCTTATTAGGCATATTTGATGCATTGGATAGGGTGACAGTTTGCTTTGGCAAGAGTAAATAGCTTGATGTATTACCATAAACTGCCTAACTTACTTCAATGGCAAATGTTTGTGCCACTAAATTCTACAGAATTTAATTCTACCGAATTCTATTTGAAATCTATTTCTAAATTCCAACAAAGGTGAAGACACTGACCAAATACTCAAAGAAAGGGAGAAGTATATATAGGGCTGTCATTTTTAACTCTATAGAGCACATTAATTTTGCCCAACAATAATCTCTTTTTGTTAGGAATCTTATTCAACTGGAGTTCTCTGGATACCCACTCCCAGCAGAGGAGAAGCTGTCTTATGGTGAGGGTCTGGGGTCAGGGTATGACTGTGGTCTTCTGGCCAAACTCAGCAGTAAAGCCATTTAGCCAAGTGTGTGGAGGGCTGAGGGGAGGGGGCTGCAGGACTACAGGGAAATAAGAGTCTGGGCCACTGGAAAGTGGGTGGCAGAGATGGTTAGGAGATAGATGGTTATTTGCTATAATTCCCCCTCCCACCCCCTACTAGATGGAGGCTGAGCTTTGTTGAAGAAGCAGGAGTGACCCAATGTAGATTAACATTGCCTTAAATGGAAGTGTATGGGGTATTTAGTGTTACGTTCTTCCAGGATGGTGATGTAAGTTCTAAGTATAAAACACTCACTGCTGGACAAGGATTTAGCTGTTTTCTCAACGCCAGCAGAACTTTACTTGCATAGCAAGTGTCACTGCCAGGTATGTGTTCCCATGAAAGATGAAGGAGACAAAGAAATGTGCAAAAGATATGCTGCCTCTACTAGTGCTTGGGTGGTACTTCACTTCCCTTAAATCCTGTATCCTCAACTAAGAAAATTGTGAACTTAGTATATGTTGCTTCTTCCCACTAGGCCGTAACCCATCTTAGGTGCTGCAATTATTATTCTGACAGTGTGACTGTATCATTACTCCAGTTCTCCTTTTTTGGATAACCATGAAAGTCTGGGTTGGTCATGTCCATAAGAAGCAGAAAGTTAAACCAGTATTTGCTCAAAAGGGCATGATCCAGAGAGCTGCTCCAGTCAACTGAGGTAATGCAGGGATTCAAAGACTGGAGAAAATATTTTCAAAGTATTTGCTTATTTTTCTTAAACATGAGAAGTTACTGGAGGTTTCCAAAGATACAAATATAAAGTTCTAATATGATAATGATAATGGCAATTTATGTTTGCATCATGTTTTAATTAAAAGGACTTACTAACTGTATTTTTACTTTACCCTTCATGATTATGCAGATGAAAAATTATATTAATAAAATGCTTCCAGGAAAGGGACTGAAATGATTAACTGCCCCCAAATAAATGCTTTTGGAATGAAGATTTGGAGATAAGATCATTGTTACATGAAAATCGAGAGGGCTAATTAAGTTGCTGTCTGCTCGATCATGGAAAAACTGTGAGCTATACGTCCTGCAGAGGATTGCCCCTTTTTCCCTTGGTCTGCTCTGCCAGGATTTCAGAGCAAATGTCTTTCCCAGGATTAAACAGAAATCTGGGGTAATGCATTGTCTGGATTATGGACACATCTCTCTCCTGCATGTGTAGGGGCCAATCCCTGTGTAGAGCAGAGAGGAAAATGGGAGAAGGGTCACTTGCTGGCTGCTGATGACGGGGCTGCTTCCTGTGGCATTCGCCTTTCTGAAGCACCATCAGGACAGCCTCTATTTTTGTCCCACTTTCCAAGCAGCAAAGGGGAAATATTTTACATTTTATTCAACAGCACAAATGGCAAGCACATCATTAGTGAGGAAATAGCAAATGAGGGTCTACCGTGCCTTTCAGAGTTCTGCACTGTGTGTACTAACACAAGCCAAATAGGTCTCTTCTAATTAAAAAGTTGTATAACCACAATAAACAATTTTTCTAAATAATTTTGAGAACTACTTGTGGAACTTAAATTTAAAGAGGGGGATTTCTAAGTTCTATCACGGACTATTACATCAGAATTTTGGAGGAGCCTGGTAGGGTTCTCTAGGCCACCGAGCTGCAAATGTCTCTGGACCAGCAGCAGTGGCATTACCTGGGAGCTTGTTAGAAAAGCAGAATTTCAAGCTTCACCCCAAGACCTACTGAATCAGAATCTGAATTTTAACAAGATACTCAGGCGATTCATCTGAACACTAAAGTTTGAGAAATGCTGCTGTAGTTCACTCTGAATTTCGTCTCTGGCCAAGTAATACTGATTTAAAAAACACTGTTTCTATATGAACACAAATGAAATATAAATCACCTTGCTTGAGAAACAAATAAAAAAAGCTCCTTGTGTAACAACACTTCACACAGAAACATGTTAACATCCAGAAGGATTGGGATAGTTATATAACATGTAGGTGAATAAAAACAAACTAATGGCTTAAATCCTGAAAAACTAAGGAAATATTTTTTTTTTTAAAAGACTCAGGCTCAATTTGAGAACAATTTTTCGAAGTTTCTGAAAGTGGAAATACCTTTGGCATGTTGGATAGTGCGATGTGTCTGCTCTCTCTTCTGATCTTGATTGAAAAGTTGGCTTTGAACAATGGTTCATCAAAGCATGGGAAGGCCTTGCGTGCCTCGGTCGGCTCAAAATCCGTTACAGCAATTATTCTGTGAAAAGACCCACCCCCAACCAGAATACACAAGTAAAATCAAGAAGAAAAACGAATTTGTATTTTTAGCAAACAGACTATCAAAACTGGAGGTGATATATTTGATTTTTCAAGCTACGATCTTTATGTATCTCAATTCCCTCTTTGAAGAAAATGAGGGTAAAATCTCATGAGCAATGCCCTGTGCTGGGAACTCTAATTACATGATTTCCTTCATACTTTGTCAGACAAGGGTATTGAAGCTCAGAGAACTTGAGTGACCTTACCAGGATCCCTAGCTGGTAAATGGCTGGAATAGGACTTATGCTGTCAACTTGACTTCAAAATTGACTGGGGAGTTAATGTTCAGTATTGTCTCTAACCCAACTGGGTCTCAATCAGACATGTGAATAATTGCATACACGAGTGATGTCCTAGGTTGTGTTCCCCAGAAGCAGACCCCGATTTATAAAGAACGTGCTGCCAAGAGGAACGGGTAAGGGAATGAGGCAGGCAAGACAGACAAGGGTGCAGTATCAGGCAGAGTCCCAGCTTCAACCCGATCCCTAGGAAGCTCTGGGATGGAAACTACACCTTCCAGTGTCCCTCACTGGAGGCAAAGAGCTGGGCTTTCACATCCCTACACCGTCATTAGCTGCATGTCTCCATGTGGCACCTAAGCCCCCAGACACGTCTAGTCCTCTCTGCTTGCCAGTCTTCAGACTACAACAGATAGGTAGATACTTTGACAAATCCCTATCCTCCAATACCTTGATAATGCCTGAAATTGTATAATTACATATTTATTCTTTAGACTTTAAGTTTCAAATAAGAAGTGAATCTGGCAAACAGATTTTGATTGGAGAAGGAGGGGAGAATAGAGCAGCTCAAATGAGACCATGAGGGGGCCAAGAATAAAAAAAAAGGAGCTCTCAGAACATTGTGCCTCAGCTCACTTTATTTCTGTGATGCAGACTGGGAACATGAAACTATGGATTTAAATGATTCACTTCGGGCTTTGGTGTTTTATTTGGATTTAGTAGCAGGTACTGCAAATGTAAAGGAATTGCAAGCTCCATGAATCATTTTCACTATTGTGAAATTTCAGTTGTAATACGTCTACATCGAAAAAGCAAAAAGTTGAACCATTTCTTTGCTACTTACACGATATTAATTTTAACTGCATGCAAAGTAGTGACTTCCTGCTTCTCAAAAAAACTATTGTCAACTGAATTATTTGTGTATTTTAGGTGAAGGGGTGAGAGCGAGCAAGAGAGAGAAATCCATTAAGATTCAATTGACATGATGCAGCACATTATTCTATATGTCAGACCTACTAGGTGACTCAGTATGAACAGAACTAATTAACCATAAGAAGAGTCAGAAATAACCTGCAATTCATCATGGGAGGTATGCTGTAAAGTCCTCCAGCTCTTACTTCAAATATCTCCCTCTCTAATCCCCCCCAACTTCAAAAATGATATTCCTAAAATATATGTCCCTTGGATGGGGCATTTGCACTTGAAAAAATGAGAAAAGCCATCACCGTTCACATGGTACCTTAGTGAGAAGGAGTGGATGGGTTTCCTACCCAGTACTGCATGGAGCCTGAGACATTCCCCTGAGAATGGAGGCTGCAACGAGGGGAAGGGTCTCCAAGTGGAGCGGAAAAGAGATGGGCCTGGAGGAGAGCTGTCCTAAGTGGACCACTGGGGGCTGGGGTGGGCATTTGAGGCCCCAGCGGGCAGTGAACACTGAAGTGGGGAAGGGAAAAGCAGGTATGTAGTAGTCAGTGCTAGTCACATACCCAACGTCCCTTCCCCTTTGTCAATTCCAGTGGAATCACGATTTGCCCAGGAAGGCAACGAGTCCCAATAAAAGAGTTATTCTTCAGGCTCCCTTGCGACTTGGCAGGGCATATAACTTGTTCTGGCCTAGTTGAAGTCAGTGGGAGCTGAACACTTTGTAAAGAGGGCCAGACTCATTTGGAATGTTTCTTTTTGCCTTTTTCTCTCCTGCATGTCACCTTTCTTCCTGCCTGGAATGTGGACTTGATGCCTAGAGGTGCAGCGGTCATCTTGTGATTATTAGGAGAAAGCCACAGATGCCCGAGCAGAAAGACAGAGGAGCCTGGGGCCTGGATGACACTGAAGAGCAGCAAACCTGAGCTCCCTACTTCTGCACTTCTTGTTGCATGGGAAAAATATGCCTCTGCATGGCTAGGCCACTGTATTTGGGTTTCTCTAGCTGGCAACTGAATACAACTGATGAAAGGTGGGAGAGCACTGAGCCAGATCCTCTTACCTCCCTGATGGACCCTGGCCCTGAAGAACCAAACCATCCACTCTGTGAAGAATCCTTGCTTCTTCTCTTTCTCTCACTCACATAACCAGCATGTCAGCAATCTCACTTGTTTTACACTATGAGATAACTGCCAAGTTCTACTGCTTTACTCCTAAGGACTGCCACTAGCCTGGCCCAAATTGCCACTTGAACTACTGCAATGACCTCACCTGAACTACTGCAATGACCGGCCACAGGATTACTCTGCTTCTACTTTCTCCTCTCTATGACACGTCCTCAACGTGGACTTGATCTTTACAAAGCATAAATCCGATCAGAACCTCCCAGTGACTTTCCATTGCACTTGAATAAAAGTGTAAAATCCTTACAAGAGGTTCCAAGACTCTACATGATCTGACCCCTCTCTTCCCCTTGTACACTCTCCTCAGCACACATTAGCCTTCTTTTCTCAATCAGTCCCATTTGAAAGCCTTTGCACTTGCTGCAAGATGTTCTCACAATTATCTCTTCAAAAATAAACAAACAAGGTCTCAGTTTAAATACTTCCTTAGCAACGACTATGTGGCTCACTCATCTAAATCAGTCTCAGTCCCCAGCTACACTTTCTATCACAGCACCTCATTTTATTTCCTTCACAGCACCTGTCACTTACCTTGCCCATGTCCTTTATTTTCTCGTCCTGGTTGTCTCTTCCATCATATCCCATCACTATACAGTGCCTAGCACAGTGCCTGGTACATAGCTGTGCTCAACAAATGTGAGCTGACCAAATAGACCATTATTTCTCAATTCTCCAAACAGACTTGTTTCTTGTTCCTGCCTCCTGAATTTGAGTCATGCCATTCTCTGGGCAATGTATACCTTACTTCCTCTCTCCAATCTCACTTATATTTCCTTCTGGCCCCAGATCAAGACTCACCTCCTTTGAGAAGCCTTCTCTATTTCAGCCCTCTCTGCACCAACCATCCTTTCCCCTAGCACATATGCATGTCTGTCTTACCACAGGCATATACTGGCCACTCCTCTTAGTTGCTTTCCCTACAGCTGTTTATTCATCTGTATCCTGTCTTCTCACCTCTGCTGTGATTTCCTTAAAATAGCAGAGCTTTCCCTTTTTTGACTTCCCCATGGTTTATTCGATTTCTCCTGGATGGTTGCTAAAGCACCTGGAAAAGAGCTGTAACTCATACGGAAAGCTTCACAGGAGACTGTACATGACCTGAGCAAGGTCTTACCTTTGTTCACCACCAAGAGTTCTGTACGTGCTTTTATAAAAGCCTTCAAAGCCATCTGCTAACTTGGCCTGGAAGTCAATACCCACGTAGTATTTCTGGCCAGGTATGAGTTTCTCCGGAACCAGCAGTGCAATTTGTTGATGAGTAGGATAACTCAAAACATGTAGCTTTTCCCCTGGTTTCATGTATCTCGAATCTTCCTCTGACTGAAGGGTGGCATTAGTGATCTCAAGATCTTTGCTGTGCAAGATGATAAATTGGGTGGCATCTCTGGCCAAGACCTCAATCTTCTCAGATGCAACAAAGTCCAGAGAAGTGAGATTGGGGTGGATTAAAAGGTTATAGTGGAGGGGAGTGACTATGTTGGGGAGCCTTAGCTCTGGCCAAGGAAATGGTTCCCCATTGGTGGCTACTGGGAAAGTCCCAGGATCCTTATTGGACTGATAACTAGATGGCATTGAGAAATGAGAACAAATGCATATTTTGGGCAAGATGACTGCTAAGCAGTAAAATCCTATGTAAATACTAAGTAGTAGTTTTCCATGTGAATTAACCATTGCAGAAGAATGGAATGCTGACTTTGTTCTCTAAAAGACAAGTTAATATCCAGGCTACTCCTATAGTTCTCTGTAGCACTGCATCAGCTCCAGTTATGACACACAGGATCTGGGCAATATGTTTCAATAAATGGATTTAATCTAGAAGGAAAAAAAAATTTATAGCATGAAGAAAAAGATTTTAATTCACAAAGAAAACCTAACATCTGGTTATTACAAATAAAAGTTCTTTAGAGCTCAAATAAAAGGATCCTACTTTAAAATTGCATTTAATGAATTTCCTCTGCATTCCTGTGCAATGAGCAGAAGGCAAGTGTGTAAATTCATTGCATCTTGAATGTTTTTAACATTTGGTTACATCATTTTAGAACATGCCTGAATGCCTGAAAGTAAACTGTGCAATATGTCTCTATTTTGTCTTCATCAGTCCCCAAAGAATATCCTATATTCTTTGGATAGCTAATATTATTGTTACTGATGGCATTGAACTTCACCTCTTTCCATAAGTAACATCATCTGAATGACCTTGTTCTATGGCTACTGGTGTAAAGAATGCTGGTCTAGGTAGGTATTATCCTCCATTTATTTCCAATATATAAAAAGCTGGGGCAGAGGGAAGGTAGATGATGAGAAACTATGTAATGAGTACAATGTTCTGTAGTTGGGGGATGGATACCCTAAAAGCTCTGACTTCACCATGATGCAATGTATGCATGGAACAAAATTACATTTGTATTTCATAAGTTTGTACAAATAAAAACAACAACAATAACAATGGACAAAACCCAAATGCTTTGATTTATTGTTAGCCCCACTGAAAGCAGAACTTTTTCACTGGAGCAAATAATTCTATCTGGGAATAGATGAGTAAGTGCGTCAGTCAGGTGGCTTCCCTTGCTGGTAAAGATATTAGAAATATAAACGTAATGAACAGCTTTAATGAATGAGTTTTGTGTCCAAATTTAAAAAAAAATCCCAATATATCAAAAGCCATGAAAATGAAATTTGAGTTCATAATATTCTAACTGAAAATATTTTAAAAATTGTTTTGGTCCTCTTCACTTTATACTACCTTTGAAAACACAATTAAATCAAACTGAACTTGCTGCCTGAATAGAATTAAGGCAGTTTCCTCTTACTAGAAGGGTGAAAGTACAAAACATATAATTAGGACAAACAATGTAGTTAATTGGGGTGATTCAACTCTGTCTCCCACCCTGCCACCTTCCCGCTCCAACTAAAACCCGTCAAGGGTTGTCTTTTGTCTTTTCTTTTTTTAACCATTAAAAATTTCTTCAGAAATAATTATACAATTACTTCATTTTCTCATTTGCAGTATTAATGCAGATTAACAGGTATTGTTAAAGAAACAAAAAATACAATAATTTTAAATAATGACACTTCCCTCCTTTTAAAAACAAGCATTACATTACTGTACAAATCTCAATGTTCCAAGAACCTCTGGAAAGTAAAGTCAGAATTTGATCTATTAACTTGAATTTCTGAGGGTTTAAAAAAATAGAATGGTTTATTCATTAATTCTAGGGCTTTGGAATCAGAGTGCCCAGATCCCAACATTAGCTCCACCAAACTTACCTGTATGATCTTAGACAAAGTTTCTGATTTTTTTGAACATCACTTTCCTCACCTGTAATACAGTATAATAATTGTACCTTTCTCATGTTGGGAGGATTAAATGAAATAACTCATGTAAAGCAGTGGGCACAGCACAGCAACTAACATATAGGAAGCATGTAATGAATGTTAGATATTAAATTATTAATGTGGTTATAACTCTCATTCTGTGGCCTAAATGAAGAGGTAGTTCTGCTCCTACTTATAGCTGACACTCCCAGAGTGTATTTTATTGATAACAGTGGAGAGAAAGGTTTTGATGTTTATTTGCATAGTTCTTAGCTTTAAAAGTGGTAAGGATTTTAAAGCCCAGTAAGCACAAGTCCTTAGTGTTCAGATAAAGAAACTGAGGGTGAACGACTTTCCCAGATTCACACAGGAAATTTGAAGCAGAATCTGGACTGATACATAGCTCTTTGACCCTTAGTCTAGGGGACTTTCCATTATACTGCCCTGCACCTTAAATACATATCCCAGAATTGAAGAGGCAAGAATGGTAACAAACATTTGGGAAAGGCTAAAAGATCTCTGAAAGGGAGTGAGTCAGTTAAGCAGGAAGAGTCTTAAATCAAGTCCCATCCGCAACCTCACACACTTTCCAATAGAGCAGTGCCAGGTTCACGCCCTTATCCCAGAGCCTCACCTAAGATTACAAAACCTCCTCAATACGACAGTTCTATAACTTCAGTTTAGGCCATTATTTCACCGAAAAATTCTGATTTTAAGACAAACCCGAGAGAGGAGTTGATTTGTTACCTTAGTCCACGTTGCTGCAGATTTTAAGGAGTTTATTTTTGCTTTCACTTTCTATTCTAAGATTCAGAACTTTTCATACTTCCTGATTACAGTGCTAGCTAGTTCATTATCATGTAGGTGTAAATGGGGCTTAGGAAAAAAAGCTTTATTCCAAAAAGCACAAGAAAACTTTCTGTAAAATATACCAATAAGTGGCTTCGGAGTGGAAGCCAAACCACACTGCAGGGTAGGATCTGACGCTGGTATCCCCAGCAGCTGTCCGTCCTGCTGTTTTATCTCCCCAGCCCCTCATCCCCGAGTGTAACCCAGTTCATGTTTCTTCCTGCCAAGTTATTTGAAGACTCAATCTTGAATTTCTCGCTGTGCGGTGTTCTTAGCACCGTGAAATCTGACTTCTGTCCATGCATCGCCGACAGGTAACTCCAAGGTTACCAGTGGCCTGCCGGGCAGCTTCTGTGGCCTTCATCGGAGCTGATTATCCTTGGCTTTTCCATGTCTGTAACCTCTCGCCTTCTGGGCCCAAGGGGACTGCATCTCACCCTCATCCCCTTGATCTGTAGTATCGGCCCTGTTCAGTCAGGCCTCTCCTTCCTCTCTCGCCTTCTGCAAAGGTGAAAGCCCTGCCGTTTGTTCTTCCCTGTCTTTACCCTTTCCCGCGCGCAGGTTTGGCATTTATCCTCATCCACCGCACGCTCCTCCCGTTCTGATCTGTCCTTCGGGGGTCCTGCTGCTGCAAGTCCAACAGCCTGACGGTCTGTCTTTACAGGGATGTTTTGTTAACAACTCAGTGTCCCCTTTCCCCAGATCAACGCCCTTTGCTTTAACTTCATCTGCTTTAAGCTTTCCTCCACCCTCTGGGATTGGACCATGTGGTTATTTTGATCCTACCCGTCCCCAATTTGTTAGCAAGTCCTATTGATTCTTCCTTTTTAATCTCTTTCTATCCAACTTGGGAAAAAAAATCCCACAGCGATTAAAGCAGTCCAGGCCCTCATCGCTCCTCACAATGGCTTGCGAACACGTCTTCAGGCTCCTTAAGCCCTGTGTCCTGCAGTCTGCTTGTACAATGCCATCCGATTGATCCTTTCTACTGCTGCTTGACCATGCCTCCCCCCTGCTCGAGACCTTTCTGTGGTTTTTCTGTTTACGCAGAGAGGCAGGTCCCAGTGTAGACAGCATGGGTGGCCAACTGGCAGCCTGTGTGCCAGCCTACAGTTGTTCTGTTTGTTTAGATCACAGTCTATTAAAAGGCAACACACCCGCACAAGTGCTGTTCCTGAGTGAAATAGAGCAAGCTTAGCTCTTGCTGTCTTACAGACCCTCTTCACAGGCTTGTACGACATGCCCGGTCCTGTGGTGCTCTTGTGTTTGCAACCTGGGCTTTGGCCCAGCATCATGTGTTGCCGTGATTAGATCCTAGTTAACTCTCAAGCTGAACTATTTCCCCTCTTTCTATATTTTATTATTTCAACCTCGATGAACCATTTGATCCAGTAGAAGGGACAAAAGCAAGGCAGTAAGCTACAGCGAGAGCTAGATGCACAAGGCTGAATGGGAGTGGCGTTCGCCTTGCGCCTCAGAGTGGCATTTCGTGTAGTTAGAGGGGCTCCTCAGAGTGTGGGGGGGGATGACTGGAAACAGGTGAGTTTCCAGGGAAACAGGGAAAAGGGGACAAAGAAGAAGAGGCCCCAGGGGGTGTTCATGGAAATCTAATTCCGCAGGGGATAGGGGAGGTAGGGGAGGTATAGGAAACTGGGGGTAGTTTTGTGACATTCCTTGTGACAGGATCCAGCTGAATTGCGAGTAGGTAGGGTGCATGTGTGTGGGTTCTCAGAGCTCTGCCCTGCCCGTTAGAACAGAAGTGGTGATTGAGAATGAGGAACAGAGCAATGGGGTTGAGCTACAGAATCCTGGAAGAGAAAGTTGAGTAGATCTGAGTACTTCATAGCTTATTGAAACAGTTGCCCACCAAAAGGGGTTCTTAACTTTTCTTCTTCCTGATAACAGGATAAGCTTTGGGATGTTTGTTGCTTAGGGAATTCACGCCTCATTTTTTCACTTCATCAGTTCTCTGAACTGTCTGTCACTCAGAGAGACCCTCTTTGCTGGCTCTCTCTAACACGGTAGCCCTCCTCCCTAAATCCACCCCACCGCCACCCAGGGACTGCCCCCTCAACCTGCTTTATGTTTTTTCTTAGCATCTCTCAGTTCCTGATTATTTCACTCTATATTTATTTATTTATTTACCCATGTCCCCATCAGAACATAGCCTTTTGTAGGCAGCAACTTTTCTTGCTCACTGCCGACTGCCCAGAGCATAGAGCAGAGCCTGGCATATAGGAGACCCTCAATCAAAATCAGCTGAATAGGTGACTGCATTTACATTGCCCAGTACTTGCCCCGGGCTTCAGGCACATCAGGGTACTTTCCACTCCTGGGTGAGCCAGTGTTTTCTCATTTTTACTGCAGCTGCCACTCCATGTGACATAGAGTGTCTATGTACCACCCCAGGGTCCCTTTTATCACAGAGTAAATGCCCCCTCCAAGAAGCCACCCTGGAAGTGACACATGCTTCCTTTCCAGTCCCTAACTATGGGCATTTGTTTAGTAGTTCTACAGGCCCTTTCCTTAGGCTAACACTTTTGTGCTTCCTGTTCTTCCTTAAATTATCAACTCCTTCAGGCTATGGGCCAAACACCAGGACTCCAACTCTTTCCAGCACCTATCAGAGTGTTTTGCACATTGTAGACTCTCCAAACAGGTGAGAATGAATGAGTTAATGCGAGTTTTCCAAAGAGATGAAACTTAATTGTCAAAATGTTTTAAAGATTTTATTAATTTTTAATTAAAATCTTTTAAAAATATATTACAAATTCCCTTAGAGTGTTCCCCACAGATTTAAATCTTTATGACTTCAGTTTTTTTTAAAATTATGAGTTGAACCTAGAATCAAGAGAATTGAATCATCTTCCTAAAATAATTCATTTCTTCTCTCCAAATTAGACACAATGCTTTTCTACAGAGGATTATTGTCAATCTCAGAATCAATTCAAAATAATATGTAAAAAACTACTCCCATAGTTTATAAATGTTTTATAAACTTTAAAGTTGTTGACTTGCATCAGTTACCTTTATAATAATAATCATCAGTGATTGTGTTATACTGTAATAAAGTGCTGTCCTTGAGACAAATGAGATGTGATAAATAAATGACTCCAAGTTGCTATATCTTTTTGAATACTTGTGGATACTCTACAGAGTTTATTTCAGCCACCCCATTATTATGAAAATTTTATTTACCTTCTGTTGTCATCTTTAGCTAGCCTCAACCTCCACCTTAGACTTGTTTCAGAGCTGTTTCTTCTACTGTGTTGCAAGCTGAAAAATTCACGAATGAAGCCAGTTGGATATTTTTTCAGGCACTGCCTTAAAAATCATTTCCTAATGCTGCCTGTGTTGCAGGTGGGGAGATTTCAAGATAAATGAAGTGACAAATATGTCCTAACAAATAAAATGTTATCAACTCTCCTTCTCCATTCTTGCTAGTGTGGCTATTGAATTTCCTCCCCTTGACAGTAGTCACACCTTGGCCCTTGTCAATGCTACATGCTCCTTACTCTCAAGAAAGCCAGCTTAGAGTTTTAAAAAAACAGCTTCCTGTTCTTTATCTTTCATTTCTTTTCAATAAGATCTCTAAAAGTGCTTCACAGAATTATTGCTATGCTTCTGTTCATTTTCAAGTAAAAAAGAGGCAGAGTTATATGGTTTTTAAAAATTTTTATTTAAAGAAAAAATGAAAGTGTATGATAGTACAAGACTCAGGGCCTTCTGCAAAATATGAGGGATGGGAGGAGGAATTCACCTTGCAAATGCATTCTATAGCTTCTTTTAAACTCATTCAGCTTCAGTAGAAAATTAAAACAGCATATTCTCAGAAGTTTAAATCAGTAACTGACAGAAATATGATTTTTCGAAAACTGTTATCTTTAGCATGGCTTCCACAAAGCATTTGTTAAAAAAATGAAACCAGAAGAATGCAACAATAAAAATCTTACATTGTGCCCCTGCCACCACGTGAGGACACAGCGAGACTGCTGTCTATGAACTGGGAAGTAGGCCCCCAAAACACATCAAATCTGTGGACACCTTGATCTTTGAGTTTCCAGCCTCCAGTGTCAAGGAAGGGAATATATACTGTGGTTAGACAATTTCAAGGAATAAATCTCTTACTGATATTCTGAACAACAACAAAAAAAAGCTTACATTGTTCAAGTAGAACAGAATATTAAACAAATCTGATATTAGACAACTGAAATTGTACCACAATTAAAACATATTTAATAGCTAAATGAAAAATTCAGGTGTCTCTGTCATTTTCCAACTAAAGGTTACCTAAATAACTGATCGCATGTTTTCAAACAGGAAATTCAGTTGCAAAATAAACCAGAGTGATTCTGAGCTTGTTAAATACTTTATTTTGAAAGTAAATTTTTATGCTTCCAATCAACTGATAGAAAGCAACTGATGAAACAAAATCAGTATTGTTTTGATGTCCTACTATTTAAAGATTTAACTAAAAAAAATCTATAAGAACTTCTGCTTCCGGCCAAAATAGAGTAGGGTATCTGATTTATCCTCTTGCTTGAAACAGCCCCCCCAACCCACCCACCAAAAATGGACAAAGGACAGTTTGCAAGACAATGAATATCACGCAGCCAAAGACAGTGATCCCTGAAGAGAAGGAAACTATTAAGGCAAGCTCTGCAATTTTCCCAGCTTACTGTCTTCAAAGAGATTCCAGGCTGCTTTGAAGGGAGAACTGAGACAGATTCCAGCAGACCTTTGAGTTGAGGAGATGCAGCTGAAAGACTGGGAGAGCAAGAGAGCTAGAGTTCATAGGATGAATACCAAAGAGGGGGGTGGGTTTGGAAACTGCTAAGGGTTACCCTTGAGTATGCAGCTGATCACAAAGATCAACACATGCATGTGCAGAAAATAACAGAGCCAGAGACTGAAGCACTGGAAAGGATTAGAAATAACAATGCCTGGTGCTCACGCAGAGACAGAAATAGCCCTTGTGCCTACCAGTCAAACTAGAAAACCTCAAGATGACTGGCCTGATGGGTAGAGCACACTGATAGGTCTTGCCTCAGTAGTGGGATGCAATTCAGTCCTTTCTTTAGACTGAAACAGGAGCCTCACTTTTCACCATCATATTGAGAATCATCACTGGATTCATCAGCTTCTTAAAATAATGTGCTACTGTTTGTAAAATAATTGACCAACAATGGCGAAATCTTTGTTTAAATAAGGTTTCTTTTGAAGGCTCTAGTACCAACTCCTTGGAAATATCCAGTAACCGCGGCCTAAGCATAGATGTGTAGGCCTAAACCTTTTTCTATTCCAGGCTGATGTATCCAATGATGATTCTCAAGATGATGGTGGAAACTGCGGATCTTGTTTCAGTCTAAACAAGATCCGGACTTTTCACCTCAAAAAAATGCGTGCTTCTAATGGCTGAGGTTAATCAACTAAAGCAACAGACTGACACAGGACTTGTACTTTCCACCTCTCACAAAAATCAACACCAACCAACGATTCTTACAGTAATGATCAAAGTGCTACTGTTTGTAAAATAATGGGAAAAGGATGGTGAAATAATTCTTCAAATAAGGGTTATTTTGAAGGCTCTAGTACCAACTCCTTGGAAATATCCAGTTACCTGGTTCTAAACATAGATCTGTCCGCCAAAACCATTTTCGATTACAAGCTGATGAATCCAATGATGATTCTCAAGATGATGGTGAAAAGTGCAGATCCTGCTTTAATCATTTTATAGACTGAAACTGGACCCGCATTTTTCAAATGAAAAAAATGCATGCTTCTTGTGACTGAGATTAATCAACTCCAGCAACAGACTGACACAGGACTTGCAATTTCCACTTCTCACAAAAATCAACACCAACCAACGATTCTTAAAATAATGGTGAAAAGTTCTACTGTATGTAAAAAAAAATGGACAAAGGATGGTGAAACCATTATTCAAATAAGTGTTATCTTGAAGGCTCTAGTACCGACTCCTTGGAAATATCCAGTTACCTACACCTAAACATAGGTCTGAACGCCCAAACCAATTTCCATTCCAAGCAGATGAATCCAATGATGATTATCTGCAGCAATAAGAATGACCCTGCAATAAAGGATAGATGATTAAATATGTCCTTCTCTGTTATAAGTGAAAGTAAAATGTTGATCATTTTAATGATACTTAAACCAATTTTGTCAGTTAACCAAATTATAATCAATGTAAATCACATGGCCTCACACTGCTTTGGTTATCCAATGTATCCCAAGAAAAGACTAGAAAGAAAGAAAGAGGGGATGGAGGGAGGGAGGAGAAGAAAGGAAAGGGAAGGGAAGGGAAGGGAAGGGAAGGGAAGGGAAGGGAAGGGAAGGGAAGGGAAGGGAAGGGAAGGGAAGGGAAGGGAAGGGAAAGGAAGGGGAAAAGAACGGAATCTAAAATAAATGCATGATTAAATCAGTGGCTTTGTGTGGTTTAAGTGAAAATCTGGTTCTTTGGCTGCCAAGGTGGTGGTTCAGGATGATGCAACACCTTAAAATTGCAACATAAGGTAAGAACAATGATTTAATTTGCCCCCTACACTGTCCATTCTGTAAAAACACAGATTTCAAGTCAAAATTTTTTTTTCTACCACCAGTAGGTTCATTATCTAAACCAAACTCCTAAGAAATTTGATAAGATTCACTCAGCCTACTGCTACTCCTGTATTTAATATTTATGCTTTTCCTCCAAACTTTTGCAAATTAGTCCATTGAGTATGCAGGAAGAATTGAATTGTTACCTATCTCCATAGCCAACAGAAGGTAAGAGGATAGTCTGAAACTAGCAGGGGGAGGTAATTCAGACTTGCCAACTTCCAGCTCCAGATGTGTCTAAGGTTAGGAAGTTTCTATTTTATGCACAATTATTGAGCTGACTTTCCTACAAGAGTACGGGAAACTAAGGAAAAATAGCACTGATTAAGCCCTACCATGCCCCAAGCACTGTCTAGTCCTTTATTTATTTAATCATCGTAGTAATCCTATGAGGCAGGCATTGTTATTCTCATTTTATAGATGAAAAAACCCAGACTCATAGAAGTTGAGCCATTTGCTCAGGATCACACAACTAGGAGGAAAGTGCCTACACCTTCCCCTACCCCACCTTGCTCCCCAGCCTTATCTCTTGTATACTTGTGCAAGTTGGAACTGGTTTGCATTATTAAGTGCTGAGCCCACAGGAAAATCCAGAGGTTTAGAATTTCACCTCGTTATAACTGAGAGCAGAAATCTAAAGAAAGAGAATATTAACTATACCCACTGTCTCCATTCTCATCACAATGCAAGCAGCATAACCGTCTGGCACTCCAAATTATGCGAAGCACAGAGGAGCACTTGAATATACTGGAGGGTCCTTGTACACATTTGGGTAATTAGGACTGGGATTCTTCTAACCACTCATTGACCAAAGCAATTCCTCTCACAGAAGCTTCTGCTCACATATCTTTTTTGTTTTTTTAAGTCTGCATGAAAACCATTTCCTGGGGTAAGAGTTCCACCTGGAGGAGGAGAGAAAATCTAGACCATCCTCCACAGAATTTTTTAATATAAAGGAGATAAACCATACCAGACTGAATGCAGAGCAAACGCTCAAGAAAAAAATGCATAAATGTAAATATAATGGTTTTTTTAATTATTTGTTGAGCACTTACTAGGCTCCAGAAACTGTGCTAGGTATGAACTTTATAGTATTATCATATGTAATTGTCAATAACTCTCTGAGAGAGATACTACTATTATTATTCCCATTTTGGAGATCGTATAACCGAAGTTTCAAAGCCAATAATGTTTCTGAATTCACTCAGCTATTAAGAATTGAAGAGGGAATGAAAATTCAGGCTTCCACAAACACATTTTAGATTCTTAAGCGGTATTATATATTGCATCTCTAAGCAACGGAACTACTAAAAGATTTCTCAGAAAACATTATCTTTTGCCTCTAGCCCCAATTCCAAAAAGCTACCCAGTTTAGATTTTTCCTTCACCCTTCATGCTACTACCATGCTCTCCGTAGAAACTATCAAGTTCCTGTCACAAGCTCTCTGACTTAAGCCCATTCACATTCACGTGTAAATAAAGCTTAATCAATAAGACTTAAGCTCTAGTTATTTATTTATTCCAATTGATTATTTAAGCCTAACAAATAAGAATTAAGCAAAAATTCATTATTTCTGTACCATGTAATTAATATTTACATCAAATTAAGATAAACAAGGTTTAGTATGTCAACCCTTGATAGAAAGCTCCAGTCAGATCTGAGCTGGCTCAGGGTTCTCCTTCCCTCTCTGCCCCAGGCTTCAGTACGCGATTCTCTTCCTTTCCTCTAGGCTGCCACCACTCAGCCCACCTTTCAGGAGTCTCGTCCCCTAAGCTTTTCTCCAGAATAGAACACAATCTCCCTGGCAACCTCAATTCTTACATATTTTGAAGACAAACTCATGCTTTGTGTTTTTTGGTTTTTGGGGATTTTTTAATTCAGGATATTATGGTCATGCTTTGTGTTTTAAGGATTAATTTCCTTATGGAGAACAGTGGTAAGTAAACAGAAGATAACATGAGGTAATATGGCAGTTTGTATTTTCCAAGATGGTCACAGTAATATTTCTCATCCCATATGTTCTTGTTAAAGTGTGACCTTGGCATTGGCACTCTTGTCATTAAATTGTAGGGTCTATGTCCATTTTTCTGAACCTGAGTGGATCTTTGTGAACGCCCACCAATAGAGAGTGGTGGATATGATGCTATGTGACTTTTCGTTAAAGAAAAGTACCATAACCTTTCTCCTTGCCTTGTGGACACTTGCATCTTGAATCCAGCCACCATGCTGTGAATAATCTCAAACTAGCCCATGGGGAAGGACCATATTGAAGAAGCCACAGGTAGGTGCTCTAGTCAACAGACCAGCTGGACTTTGGCTTTGTATTCCCCACACTTCCGTAGCACTTTATCGAATGTCTATAACAGTTAAAAGTATATTATTGCTTCCTTTCTTGTTTCCCATTAGAACTGAGCTTATTGAGCATAATCAATTTTGGACCCCAGCTCAGCATGCCTGGTACACAGAGTAGGACTTTGAAAAATGTCTTTGATTATTCAAACCAAAGTCATTATTTAAAATGTGCTTATATATTCAATAATTAAATGAAATATTAATTCTTAGTGGTTGCATTAAGGAAGGCTACCTGGAAAAGGTAATAGTTGAACTGCGTATAGGAGAATGGGTCAGACTGGAATATTCTAAGCCAGGAATTCTGTTTGAGTAAAGACTCAGAGACAGCAGTGATGGGCATTTATGGGGTAGCAAAATACATGGAGAAGTGGGAGCATAGATTACGCGAGAAATAGTAAGAGAAAATTTTGGTAAGGCAAGGTGTGATGACTCATGTAGAGATTTAAATGAAAGTCTTTGGAATTTTGATTTGATTTGCTGGCCATTGAGAAATATTGAAAGGTTTCAAGAAAAGGAGTATTGATATCATGTTTTCTGTAAGCTACATCTCCTTTTAAAACCCTTATTGGTAGCATAAGTGTTGATCAATTAATCAGATCTTACATAAATGTTTGGACATACTGCTTCCATACCTAATATTTAGTGATGCTAAGATTCATGGTCAAAATTAGGTTTCTGGGTGGGGCAAGTGCTAACTGGTAACTGGCACCTTATCACAAGTTCTCCATGTCCCAGTGCAATGGAGTTCCAGGAGGAGTCACCAGCCAGGACTCTTGTAGCTCTCTTGGTAAAACTAATGTGAAGAAAAAAATCATTCTCCACAGAGAAGGAGCAGAATTATTAACTCCAGCAGTACCTCAGACAGTGCTTCACAAAGAATCCTTGCCAAATAGCCTGAAGCTGATGTTTCTTTGATAAATGCAGTTGGGACCAACTTTCTTTACCTGCAGCTCTAAAAGAAAACTTTGTGTAACCTTTAGCATAATTTCTAAATAATATACCAGAATTGCCTCTAAAAACAGATTCCTCTGTTAGGTCCATTTATGTGCAATTCATTAAACATGTGGTGAATACCTATGTGCCAGCCATTTTATAAACACTATTTCATTTAATCCTGTCTTTATAATCAGGAGAAATGGGTCAATTATAATATTTATTTTAGAGATGATGAAGCTTAAATTCAATGACATTTAGTAATCAGGACAAGGTGACTGAGGCAGTAAGTGCTATTTTCAAACACTATCTGACTATAGGGTTTTTTTTCTTCCTCTGTTATCCAATCATGTCTCTCTATGTATGACAAGAATTAACGGTGTTGGGATACAAAAGAGTAAGATATCATTTCTGCTTCAAGGGCCACATAAACTATGTGGGAGACAATATATAAATAAAGAAGAAAGAATTAAGGGCCAAATAGAAATACCAATAAAATGTAGTAGAAGCATAAAAAGGGAGTAATTTCTTCAAGTCACATAGATCTTGGAAGGCTTTATTGAGGGAAAGTATCTGAAATAGATTTTTATGAATGAATAGGATTTTGATTGATGGTAGACAAGAAATACTAAGAGAAAACTACCACTGGAATTACCAGCTGGGAGTGGGCTATGAGAAAGATCTGAGTCCAACAAATATGTCAGAATCAATTCTAGATATTAAAATTATTGTATAAATAGTTAAAGAAACATATTATTATGTATAAAATGTAAAATAAAATATTGAAATAAAACTAAGAAAAAGGGACCATTAGCATGGAGTAGCAAATAAAGACATCAAACAAAATTAGCAAATACAACACAATGAATTTATGAAAAGTTTTAAAGAAAATAACATGACTAAGTTTCCTTTGTTCTGAGAATGCAAAAATTTCTTAATATAATTCAACAGTAAAATATTCCAGGAGAGAAACCTAAATCATCTAAAGAAAAAATTTCAATTAAATTCAATATGCTTTCTTGATTAAAACTCTCAGCAACTTAGGATTTGAAGAAAATTTTCTTAAACTGATAAAGAATATCTACCAAAAATAAAGATAAAAATTCTGCAACAAATACACTCAATGGTGTTAAAGTAAATTAAAATGAAGATTGGGCCTGAAGAATCCCTGAGCAGACAAAGCCAGTTAGGCTTCATAAATAACCTTAACCTTGCTTACACTACAAACATAAATGAAACAACTTGGGCCATTTCTTGTAAATACTTATATTAGAGAAAAACAGAACTTAAGCCCATCCAATCAGAAGCATCCAACGAACTTATTATTGCATATGTAGGGCACTTCCAATAAGAAAGACCAAATAAGACAACCATATAATGTTAAGCTAACCAATCAAATATCTTCTTTGCTTTACTTCCATGTTTGTTCTATCAAAGCCTCCCCGTTGTGTTCTCACAGCAGAGCTCAGCTCCGAACCACTTCTGTCTTGGAACTGCCAGATACATGAATCATAGTTTGTTCAAATAAATTCTTTAAAATTCTATTGTGCTTCAGTTTACTTTTTAATAATGGTAAGATGTTAAATGTATCCCTCTTTAAAATCAATGATATAACAAGGATGCACATTATTGTTGCTTCTCTTTGACATTGTACTTAAGGTACTATCCAGCACAATGAAATAAGAAAAAAAATAAAATGTGTAAGAATTACACTGAAACGAAAGAAAGAGAACTATTACACTTTGTAGTAGATATGATTACATACTTAGAAAACCCAAAAGAATCTTCAGACACATTAGCAGAATAAAATATTCTACTAATTCTAAAAAATAGAATTATTGCAATAAAATCAATATTGTAAAATCAATTTTCTCCAAAATTAAAACACCAAATTTCAATCAAATCTCAACAGGTTTTTTTAATGTAGCTTAATAATGAAATTCTAAGATATACTTGGAAAAGCAAAGGCAGAGAATAATTATCCAAGAATACTCTATGGACATACACAATAGAGTTAATATTGCAGACCAGTAAAAATGTACAGGGAAGAATTTCTTAAATGAGACATGTGAACTACAAATCATACAGGGCAGTATTAACAAATTTGGTTACATTATAATTTTAAACTCCTTTTTATCAAAACATGCCATGAAAATAATGAGAAGTTAAACCACAAACTGGAAGAAAATGTTTATTTTAAAAAAATAAGTGTTTATCCAGAACATATTAGATTGAACCATATAAGACTCGTCATACTCACAGGTCAAAAAATGGTCAAATATTGGCAATTCATTTGGTTTACCCTGACATAAATAATTTCTATAAGTCGTTAAGAAAAAAGCTAAGCAGCCCTTGAGAAAAATGAGTGACAGACATAAACCAGCATTTCATACAAGTGGAAAACTGGCCAATCACAACTGAATAAGCAATAAACATTAGAATTTGGAATATGCGAATTAAACTCAGAATAATATGCAATTTCACATCCATTAGATTGGAAGAAATTATAAATTCAGACAACCGCAAGAAAGCCAGTGTGCTCTAAGAATTGCTGAAGATGTAAAGTAAATAGACTTTCCCTTTAGTGCTAATTTTCCATCTAGGAATCGACCACCGTTAGGGGTCCTTACCCTCTCAATCCCATCTTTCTCAAGACAATAGCAAGAACACAAGACATTCCTGAGCATTACATTGCAGAGTTGGACTCCTGCAAACTGTGCGATGTTTAGATTTGTTCAGAAACAACAAAAACAGTGGTTGTTGGACACTAGTTTAAGCAAAAAGCCTACACTTTAGGGCAGTGGTTCTCAAACTTTAGCATGAATGAGAATCACCTGGAAGACTTCACATATTACTTCCCAACCCCCATCATAATTTCTGATACAGGAGATGTGTTGTGCAGCCAGAGAATTTGCATTTCTAACCAATTCCCTGCTATTGCTGCTGCTGCTTCTCTGGGGACCATATTTTGAGAGCTCTTGTCCTAGAGAATGAACCTCTCGATCTGTTCTCAAAGGATGAGAAGAAAGAAAGGAGTAATGGAAGGAGGGCTGACATTTATTTAGTGTCCACTATGCACCAGGCAGTGCGCTTTTAAATAAATTACTTTCTTTAATAGTCACAGTGAAGAACAAAGATATGGAATCAACTTAAGTGTTCATCAACAGATAAATGGATAAAGAAAATGTGTTATGTACACACAGTGGAATACTGTTCAGCCTTTTAAAAAAAAGGAAATCCTGTCATTTGTGACAATGTACATGAACCTGGAGAACACTATGTAAAGTGAAATAAGCCAGGCATGGAAAGACAAATACCACATGATTTCATTTACATGTGAAATCTATAATATATTGAACTCATAGAACTCATAGAAATAGAGAATAGAATGATGGTTACCAGGGACTGGTGGGGGAGGGACAGAGCTGGAGAGACAATGATCAAAGAATACAAAATTTCAGTTAGTAAGAAGAATAGGTTAAATAGTTCTATTGTACCCCATAGTGGCTATAGTTCCCATGACCATAGGTGACATGGAATACAACAAAGAGTGGCTATTTATGCCACATTCCTCAGACTCTTCTTAAAGTACATGAAGAAAAACCTCTTCAGAGATTTTTCAAGTTGTAGCTGACACCAAGCTCTTCAAAGTGTGTGCTGTCTCTGAAAAGGATTACCACTCCACATTGTGTGTGTGGCTATCGTTTCAGAACAGGCAAGGCACTAAACAATACAAACATTTACTGCTACTTAAGCTTTATGTCAACAACTCTTACATCTCTGTAACTCTACAAAAACTCAAAAAGACCAAAAATCCTACATAAGTTTGTAGTGCTTGGTAATATAAATAATAACACTCTACTTCTATTAACTCTTTAAAGTAGCCAGAAAAAAAAATACCAAACCTTCCTACGTGGACAAAACCCAGACATACTGAAGCACAAGTCAGCAAACTGCTACTCAGTAAAATTATTCTAGCCTGTCTTAAAAGTTCAGGTACAGAGACTAAGGTAATTAGCCAATTACATTGCCACACCATACTTCCTAGGTCCTAATTTATTCGTTGTAAGCCACATTGGTTCTTTACAACCTTGTTGGGGGGCAGAGTTAGAGAATCACATAAATATTTACGTTTTTAGATTTAACAGTCATCTATATTTTCCCATATGTTTTTCTTCAGTGGCTTAATCCAGTGTAGAGCCTAAGTTTTAGACTTTGCATAATTTATGTTCAGAGAGTGGCTTTTTCATATCTTTAGGGCTGACACTATTATTTTCAGGCATACAGAAAAATATTGATGTTCCTTCTACATAGCTTTCATAGCTTTATTCTGTTTCTTTACTAAAGGAAGTACCCTGAAAGTTAGCCAACTTCTCTTGAAAATTAGCCAAGAGCTGTTTGGCACCTAAATGACAGTCTTTCAAATACATAAATTGGTCGCCCGAGCTTCCCACTTTAAGATTTTTATGATCTAGTCTAGCAGTTCTTATTTCTTTTCATTGCATTGCCTGGTATATTTCAATCATTCTTCTGGAAATATATATATTTTTCATTTTAATACTGCATCATAATACAGTATTTTGAAGGCACGTAAGTCAGTAATTAAGGATCCAAATTTAAGCTAAAAATTCAACCATCCAGTAATGATATTGATACAAACAGTTTAACTAAGTTAACAATCACATGATTAAATAATCTCCATGTATGGACAAGTTCACGTATCTTCAGGCAACATAACAGTCCAGTAACTAATTCTTCTGCTTGGCAACTGACCAGAATTGTTTTTCTTAATTTTGAGACACATCTCAACAACAAAAACATTAATATGTAGGGAGAAGCATCTCAGTGTCAAGGGAAATCATAATAATATCTGCCATGTATTGATCACTTACTACATGAAAGACAATTTATACCTTTGTAATAGAGGTATAAAACTAAAGTCCAGAAAGATTAGGGAATTTTCCTGAGATTGACAAATAAATAACAGGGCTTTGAAATTCAGTGTAAACAAAAAGTCTATAATTCTCTATCTGCTACACCTGTGTTTCCCTAATCTGAGTGCCTGCATGTAAGAATTACCTGGGGAGTATGGGTTTTGTCCAGTTGGGCAGGCCTGGTAATCCTCCCTATTCAGCTAGCAAACAGCAGATCAGGGTTTAAGATCCATCAGATTATACCACACCGGTAGTAATTTGCTTACATAATACCTTCTCACACATTTGCCATAATCCACAAACCTCATTTCACTAACTTTGAAAGGTTAGTTATTAAAAACATAAAGGAATAAAGAAAAATGTTGCCACAATCTTAAATATGATGAGAGTCTATGTGAATTTATAAAAACTTTGACCCATACAATGGGTGATTCAAATTACCTTTCAGAATTTGAATATAATATTCAAGTTACTTTTCAGAATTGAATATTAAATCACAGGTAAATACCATATTTCTTGAGTGCTGTTTTCAAAATACACAAATAAAAAATAAAAGATTAAAAGGAAAGCTAAGTAATTTGTACAAAGTCCTTTAACCAGGAAGGACAGGATCCAAAACCAAGTCTTTCTGACAAAAGAGCCATGAGCTTTCAAGGAGAACAGGCTGCCTGTTGTGTCTAAGTCAATCATATTTATGAACACAGATATAAAAATCCAAATGAAACTGTGGCAAATAGAATTCAGAATACATTATCACAGAGTCTATATGAAGAATGCAAGGATAGTTTAAAATCAGAAAATTTATTAATGTAATTAGTTATAATACCCGATTAAAAGAAATATGCCAGTACAAGAGACGTCAGGGTCTTGATGAAATTTAGTACCATATACAGCAACAACTTAAATGTGCAATGGTAGGAAAAAGGTTATAATTTATTATCTACCCACTTAGCCGGCATAGGGAATCATTAAAACTCACCTTTATGGAAACTATGTAATAACATAGGAAATGCTGAAGACATTATTTTCACTGGAAAATCAGTATTTGAAATTGTATGTAAGATTATAATTATATAAGAAGGCAAGCATAGAAGAAGGAGATGGGAAAACAACAAACCAAAATACTAAACATAATACAATAATGTACAAGCATTATAGGTATTTTTCTTCAAGTTTTTGGTTCCAATATTTCAAAATGAAAAATACTATTTTTTTTTTTTTTTTTGAGACAGAGTCTCCCTCTATTACCTGGGCTAGAGTGCCATGGCGTCAGCCTAGCTCACAGCAACCTCAAACTCCTGGGCTCAGCAATTCTCCTGCCTTAGCCTCCCTAGTAGCTGGGACTATAGGCGCACACCACACCCGGCTATTTTTTTCTATTTTTAGTAGAAACTGGGTCTCACTCTTGCTCAGGCTGGTCTCTAACTCCTGACCTCAAGCAATCCTCCCTCCTTGGCCTCCCAGAGTGCTAAGATTACAGGCCACTGAGCCACTGTGCCCGGCTGAAAAATATAATCTAATAGAAACAAAACCTTTTCATCATAACATAAAAAATGTGTTGAAGCCACTTTCATCATTCTTCCAACTGCTTGTATTCATTTTCTTCTTCATCCTGAAGGCAATTTGGTATATAAAGAATGCATGTTTCCCAAGAATTGCAAACATTTCATTCTGCACATTGCCAGTTTTGTACCTCATCAAGAGATTGCATGAAGCACTGTTTTCATGCACTTGGCTTTTAATAGGGGTCACATGCAGAAACGCACTTTATCTGCTATCATACTAAATCCATTCCGAAAATAAAATTACATTCTAAATGTAAGACTTCCCAACCTTCCGTTTGATGGGACAAAAAGTTTTTTAGTCAGAAGAGATTAAATTGATTTCCTTATCTCATTCCACAGCTCAAACCTCCCATAACCTCATGACCTGTAAGAATACAAGCCAATGTATTACATACATCTTTTTACATGTGTCACTCAGCCTATCTTTTCTCTTGCAGAAACTAGGGGAGAGTTGGTTTTTTGTTTGTTTGTTTGTTTTGTTACATATATATATATATGTTCTTTAAACCTGAAACAAGGGATGTCGCCCACAGGACATACATTCATGCCATTATCCTAAAGAATCCCACTGACCTCATCCTTCTGGCTGACAGGGACTCCAAGAACCATGTGCAGCCATCACTGTCCCAACTTCTTTATTCCAGCCTTCTCCTTCTCCTCATCCACTTCTTCACCTTTCTCCCAAATTTGTATTCATAATCCTGATAGACCCCAGAGACCAACCCTCGAGGTAGCATCGTATCTTGGAAAGTGTGGGAATTCTCTAATCAAAAAGACAAGTTTTGACCATTTACTAGCTGTGTGAGCCAGGACAAGTTGTGTAACCTCTCACAACATTATCAAGGGTATCAATGTCTGCTCATATGTCTGTTGTAAGAATCACATATCATCTGCTGACACACAGTGCGGGCTCAAATTATGCAAGCTGAATAGTAAAATATTACTTAAATAACCACACAGCAGAAAAAGAACTAAAACGAAAGAGTAACCAGATAGAAGGGAATGATGGAAAAATTATCTGGCCATTTGTCTAGATTAGGGTTATAAATCCTCCTGCCATTAACTAGCTGTGTGACTTAAGAGCAAAACATTCTCTTCAATGGGCACCAGTTTGCTCGTCTATAAAGTGAGGAATCAGAGTACGTGACCTCTTAGACTCCTTCCTGCCTTAATATGCTCTATTCCTTTGTTTTCTTTTTTAATCATACCAAATGCACAGCTTTCAAATCCTGCTCATTTCCTTGAGAGAAATCCTTAGTTCTTTTCTTTTCGCCTGATATTTCTCGACAGCTGTCACTTCCTGCACAAAGCTACAGAAAGGGCTTGTCATAGCCCCGAGCAAGCATGGTGTTTGGCAGCCAAGGTGCAGAGCTGAGTGAACAGGGAAAATTCGCTAACCTTTCCACCTTGAACAGGGCAGCAACGCACAGTATTTGATCAGACAAGGCTTTCTCCAGCCTTTCTGTCTGGGCACCCCCCTTCTGTGTTCAACCAGTCACTCATATTCTACTTACAATTTTCCCATGAGCCTGCAGCAAATTGGAGCCAAAGGGTCTAAGTGCTTTGTGCATGTGGGAACCTTCGCTGCCCAGCAATCCCCACCTTTCCTGCCACACTTCCTCTAAAGCAATAAATGTGCCTTGTCAGTGCTCACTTGGGAAGCTGCAGCCGGTGCTTAATCTGGGAATGAGGGAAGGGAGGTCCCTGCTCACTGAAGCAATGGCTATTTCCACAAATGGCTCAACAGGCTCTTCCTCAAGGACAGTACCTTCCAGAGAGAACTCAGAAGCACAACTCAAGGGGCAGGGCAAGGGCAGGTGGTGGAGTCAGATAGCAGACAAGGAGACATGGATCCTGGAAACTCAAAGTAGAGACATTCATCTGCATATGAAGAACCAAACCCCGGCACCCATTTGAACTGATCAATCTGGACTATACCTCTAGATCATAAAATAAGAAGTTACTCGTGCATTTATTAGTTGCAGGTCTTACAATGTACTTAGAAATAACCTATTACCATGTACTGAATAACTACTATGATCCAAAAATCTTATGGGGTAGATGTTATCATCTTTTTTCCAGATGAGGAAAATGAGGTTCTGTGTCAGTAACACTTTACCTGAGGTACCTAGGTTAGACATTAGTAAGTTATCTTGGATCCAGTTCCTTCATCTTGAGAAGAGAATTTGTATTCCAATAATTTATGATGGAGAAGGTCCTGGGAGAAATCAGTAATTAAGTAGGGAAAACAGGAGAGGGAAGAGAAAGAAGACAGACAAGGATAGGATTTCAGGCAAAGTCCTGATCCAACCAGGGAGCTCCAGAGGAGAGATTTCACCTCAGAAGCAAACGCCAGAGCGAGGAGGTTGGGCTGACATGGCAGTCATTGGCTGCAAGCCTCCAGAGCTAAGTTGTAAACTTCTGGCACTTGCCAAAGTCATAATCTTCTGAAGAAGAGTCACAGGCTCAGGCCATCAGAAGCAAAAGGAGGCCAAATCTGGGGAGAAACACAGAAACTATAGAAAGGATCCACTCAAGGGGGGCCTGAGCAGGGCACCAACAGAGTACACTACATAAGTAGACAAAAGAAGGCTCAAACCCAGCTCTGTCTTCATCCTAAATCCTTTCAACCACAATCTCATTTGTTCCTGACAGAAAAAGGCAAGCCAAGCATGTATCACTTTCGTTCTTTAAGAGATTGAAAAATAAACGCAGATTAAGTGACAAATTCAAGGTCATATGGATAGTATGCCACTCAACATACACCCCAATTCTCTGAGTCTAAATCCCCCTTTTCTTTTCACCACACCATCCAGCTTTCTGGAGCTGAGCACAGGAACATCTAGGGGGTGTCACATGAGGAGCACTTGAAGGCATCATTGCAACTAAATATTGACCCCCCAGAGTGTGTTTAAATCTACAATTAGAAATATATCCCTTTGGGTTAAGTACTGCCTCTCCTGTGGGCTCTGTTGAAATGCCTCTTTTGCACTGCGGACATTTCCTGAGTACCCACGCTGTCCCCCTGGGAGGATGCAGACAGGAATGAGACATGATTGCGGAGCCCACAGACCCTGTAGGGGACATTCTATGTTTATACAGCTGCAACCTTCACCAAAGTACTAATACTTGGGCATTCCCTTTGATCCTCAAAGTAGCCATATGCAGCAGTTGGACAAGCAACGGTATCCTCATGGTACAGCTGAGAAAACTGAGTCTGGCAAAAGTTACACAGCAAAAGGAAGAGCTATAAGCTGCACAACAAAGAGTAGAGGAGCTAAAATGGGAAGCCCACCATTGCCTTCCCCATTTTGCAGGCTGTCCTAGAGAGCATTGTAACATCTCTGGGTTTTTCCTGTTCAGAATTCTTTATTCATCCCTTGATAATAGCACCTAGTTTCTCTTTGACAAATAACGCTCCCCCATTACCTATGCTCTTGGGGTGAGGAGGATTAGTAGGGAAGGCACTTCCACCACCACAGCATGGGGCTTCTGACACTGGCTGCCAGATCAGAGTACCCTGGTTAAATTATATTTGTTCATAAAAGGGCACATAACCAAGCAGGACCAATCAATATTTTGGAGATAGTTGACATGGGTGCTAGGAGGGAGGGTTTCTTTACTGCTAAGATTGTAAATACTAAGATCCATGTAAATTTTGAGCTTTCAAAGCCATTCTTAAAACCACGGAGAGAGACTTTGCCTGGAAATGAAGACAACACAAAAGACAGCAAAGATAAAAGAATGAGGGATGGAAGGAGGGAAGGATAAAGGGATAATATGAGAGAAGCAAAAAAGAGAAAGAGAGAGAGGAGGGAGAGAAAAAGGAAAATATAGAGAGAGGGAGAGGGAGGAGTGTGGGGGAGACAGAAAGAGAGAATTATTGGAGCCCCTGATCTAACTACATCTGAAGGAAAACACTAATCACCCTACACCTCCCCCCCAACTACATAAAACATTGCATTTTCTTGTTTTTTAAACAAGTTTAAGTTCAGTCCCTATCACTTTTAACCAAAAGAATTCTTACAAATACTATACCATACTATTTAACTTTCCGACATACGTGTGGTATGTGTTTATCTATGAATATATGATCAGTATAATAATAAATTCCAATAAATGTTTTTAAAAGAACCATTTCATTGAACTATATGATGAACAACAGATTCTGAGAAACTACTGACCCAATGCAATGGTAGAAAATGCTAGAAATAAACTCCAAAGATGTGATTCCAATTTCAGCTCTATAAACAGAGAACTTGGTGCAAGAGCCAGCACAATCACACACCAGTTCTGCCACACTGGACAAATCTTTTAATCTCTATGAGGGTCAATCTCCTTGTATGCAAAGTAAGGACATCTGTTTGCCCCTCTCACACTCTAGCTATGAGAATTATTAGGGGAAAATGTGAAGATGCTATGTGAACTAAAACATACTGGAAAGATACGAGGAAATTATTACTAGGGTTGCATACCCCACTGAACTACTAATCCTTTGCTAAAGAGAGTATGTGTGTGCATAGATGTGTGTTGTGTGGTCGTAAATACAGAATGAAATAACATTTCAAAGACTGCTCTCTCTTGTCACTCTCTAGCTTTGATGGGGTAAGTACTTTAAGGTGTTTGTTAGTTTGCAATGTGCTTCCTGGGTGATTTCACCCACCAAGTATCATAGCAGAAAAGCAATAATGGACTTTGACAGACTCTGAGTCAAAGCTGTCTGGACTGCTCAATACAAAACTCAATTCTATATATACTATTTCACCCTCGAATGCAAATGCTCCTGACAGCATGTCCTAGTGGCTTTTAAAGGTTCTGCAAAATGCATGAGGTCTAGAAGACTCTGCCTCTTTGAAATCCAGGTTACTGAGATCAGTTACCTGGGAGTCATCCTCTCTCCCTCAACTCTGTCTGCTGTCAATCCATCAGCCTTGCCATCCTCATTCATCATCAGTGTTCCTGAAATCAGTCCTTTATCACCTAACAGCCCCAACACCAGAATGATTTGTTTCTAAAACAAATATCTGACCTTGGTACTCCTTGGCTAAAAACCTTTTAATAATGCCCTATGACTTATCAAATCACTTATTCATCCCTTAGATATAAGTAAGACCCTCCCTGATTCTGCCCCCACCTTTATCTCTGCAGCCTTTTCTCTTACTTCTACCTATGTGTACCTTATGTTCTAGCCACACCAAAATATTACAAAAAACTTCCAAAACTGCCAAACTCTCTCATGTTTCTACACCCTTGCATTCGGCATTTCTTCTGCCTGGGACTGCTTACGCCCTTTTCAACCACACCTTCCTTGCCTGGAAAATTTCAAATTATCCAAAGAGGATGAAGTCAAGAGCCAGTTGGAGGCAGAAAAATAGACCAAAAGTTCACCAGTCAAAAACTTCAGCTCCTGTGCCAGTGATCAGGCCAAAAAAGACATTGCCATAGAGATAAAAAGAGGAAAGTAAAACAGCCTGCAAGAGGGAAGCCAGCCCCGATCTCATGCATTTGGCAATGAACAGAGAGGAAGAGGGATTTAAAAGAGGAACATTATCCAAAGAGACTGAAACTCCCAAAAGCTATTTTCTAAACTAAATACGACTGAGATACCAGTAATTGGAAATTTTTAGTCCCCCACCCTCATCCTTCTTTCCAGCATCCAATTGGCATGCAGCTTTTGAGCATGATTAGATCAGTTATAAAAAGTAAAATTGCATATTCTTTAAGTAATAGAATAAAATATTGGCCCAAGAACATATGCAATATATCATCTGTTCTTTACAACAGGTTTGTGAGCTGGACACTATTACTGCCCTGATTTCACATATGAGGAAACTAAAGCTTAATGAGGTTAACTAAGTTTCCCAAAGTGAACAGCCAGGACTCCAACACATACCTAATCAAGGCCAAAGCCACTCTTTTAAGCACTGTGCTTAACTTAAGTTTAAAGTCGAATTGTGAAAGTTAATGAATATCAGGCTATCAGCTCTGAGTTTTCACTTTACAGAAATGGAGATAATAAAAAATTTTTCAACAGGGAAGAAGATTATTATATTTAAGGTTTAGAAGAATCACTCTTATAGAACAGACTGAACAGGTAGAGACTGATGCATGGAGTCCAGGTAAAAGGTTTACAAAAAAGTAAAATACAAATTCAGGTGTATTTTATGTAAAAGTCAGTAAATTTCCTCTTGGCCAAACTGTCTCCCAAAGATGACCTCCAAATTTGAAGATAGAAGAAATGCAAGTATGGTGGTGCATCTATTGAGCCATGGGAGGTAGGCCAGGATAAAAAAACATATATTAAAATTGGCTTCAGACACATGCCTTCCCTAAATATGAATCTCCTTGAAAACAAATGGGATTACGTAAAATTTCAAGAAATCATTTCTAAAACTCTTAATACTGAAAAAGAACATCATCATCACTATGATACATGTCTCAATTAATATTTTCTCAGCATGACTCAGAGTTGGCATTGCCTCAATTACTTCTAAATTTTAAAACATGAAAGTCCAAGTTACCATAGCTCATAAATTGAATTGGAAGTTTTTGTAAGATTCTTTTAATCACTTTGGAAAAGTAAAAAAAAAAAATATTTTTAATAGATAGATGACTTGATTTCAGATATATCCTGGGAAATGAGCATTTGTGGTTATTAATAAAGTAATTATATACAACTAGATTTATAAACTGGAAAGCAAAAGATTGTGATGAAATAATTATTTGGTTCAATTTAATGCAGTTAAATGAACTGATATTGAACACCTGCTTCATGCAGGGCACTTTGCTAGTTAATGGGATTACAAAAAGACTTGAGATAAAGTTTCTGTCTCCTAGGATCAGAAATCTATGTTACTGCAGAAAGAGCATGACTTTTACAGCCATACTAACCTGGCTTTGAATCCTGGCTCTGTCTCATAGTGGTGCATGTCCCAGGGCAAATCACTCAAACTCTACAAGCTCCCACTTTTTCCCCTGTAAAGCACTCAAAGTAACATACTATACTTAAATCACAGGGTTGCTATGATAATTAGCAACAACTTAACTTGCAAGGTTGCTTTGAGAATAGCAAAAAAGTAGGTAAATTCTAGTAAATATTGACTATTAGCATTAGTAGATATGACTAGTTTACAAACAATTGTAACAATGACCCTCTAGTAACAAAAGGTATAGAAACAGAGTCATGGTGCTTTTATTCTTTCTAAGAGATTTTTGGGGTGTTTTTTTTTTTTTTTTTTTTTTTTTTGGTAATGAATGTGGGTATTTTTAGGGGAAAAATGGGCAGAAATTGAAAAAAGTTTTCTTCAGTCATCAAATAAATTTTGTTAGATAGCAGACAGTCCAAATGGGAAAGGAAACTAGCCATTTATCAAACCAACCATTTTATTATATATTATTTAATCCTAACTACAACCCCAAGAATATATTATTTTATTTACTTTACAAATAAGGAAACAGACTCTTGGGAGAGATTACATTGTCTCCAAGAACACACAGCTGGCAAGTAGCAGAAGTAGAATCCAAACCTTTAAGTACCCTGTGCCTTGCATTCTTTGTCCTACCTCCCAGCCTGTCTGGAGACGCCTATACAAATTATCTTGTAGATGGTGTTCCACGAGCATTTGTTAATCTGAGTGAAGTTGAAGGACAAAGCTGGTTGTAAATGGTGTACAGAGAAGCTGTCTTGCTAGAGGAGTTGGTCAATTCAGCAGAATTTGGAGATTTTTGGTATAAGGAGGGCACAGAGTTACAAGGAACTGAGATGAATATGAGTGGAACTCACCCACCTCCAAGTTACCTTAGGAATGTTGGTGAATTAATTTACACTCCTATAAAGCCTCTTCCAAAGGCAAAAAAAGATAATAAGATGGTTTTTTAGTGTGCAAGTCCAGTTTCTTCTTTCCAGATGGCCACCTTCTCAGCCTTTCCACTATCCTGATCTGCCTCTGAATACAATCCTTCAAGAATATGCTATATCCTTCTTAAAATCATAGCTCCCAGAGATTAATGCAATGATCCAACTTGTGTTAAGTTTAAAATGAGTCCAAAGTGCTACCATCTCCTTCACTTGGAACACTACCAAAATTAATACAGCATAAGATGACACTGGAGTTTTGTTTTGTATTGTTTTTAGCAGTCATGCACATTTACTGACTCATGTACTCTCACAAGTTTTATTTAAGAAATGCATGTTTTTAATTGACAAAAAAAATCCAATCCTGATGTTTTCCAAAGTTTTTAAGAGATACCCATAAAGAACAGAAGCAGTACCTATATGGAGCTAATGGCTCTGGAATCCTGGCTGGAATGTGACACAAATACTCTTTGCTCTCTGAGGATGATTTTTTTCCTTAAGATTTTGCAACAGATTGCACTGAGTGATAAATGCATTGCTCTAAAAATAAATAAATAATTAATTGAAAATTAAAAAAAAAAAAAGAAGACTACATAGTTCAGATTGTGATGGTGTTAAAGAGGTTTTAGAATCACAGCATTGTTTCCTAAATTGGGATGACAAGTTAAAATGTTTTCCTTTTGGTGATTCAAGAGATATTGAGCAACTGTCTGAGGAATAAATCCATCCTCAATGTGGCAGCCTTTTTCTCCCTCATTTGTTTTCATTCTGTCTGCATCGCAAATTGTACACCACTTTTAGGAGCAAGTTCTCTAGGGAAAAAAAAACTAATTAAAATGGAAAGGCCTCCCAAGAAAGAAATGCTTATATCGGGATCACAATTTTTTAAAGAAAAAGAAATTAATAAATCACGCCATGGATTTGTGCTGCTAGCTTTATATTTCTGAATTGAAACTTTCTGAGAAGATTTTGCCAAGGTTTATTAAAAAGCTTTGATATATGAGAAAGATTCATCCCACTTGGACTGTAGCTCCTTTTTAAGATAGTGCCTTAGTAACAGAGTGAAGAGAGTGGTCTTTGTCTCAAACTGGGCTTTCTGCAAATATTCACTATGAACCAGTATTGCACAGAGCATTAACCACATGATCTCTATGTACAAGGACAAAGGAGGCATCTAAATAGTTGTATGAGAGGATTAATTGCAAATCCTTAATAATAGACAGGGATATGAATAAGAGGAAATAAGGGTATTAAATTAAGGAAAAATGTTTAGAACCAAAAGACCATCCTTTCCCTTTATATTCAGAATTAAAATAAATATGAAAAATATTCTTTAAATAAACTAACCATGCACTAATTTTTCCTTAAGCAGAATTTTCAAGAATTAAACATTTACTGAGTACCTACTCATTTCTTGAAAGTAGCCAAGTATTGGCAATCCAAAGAAAAATATGATAAGTTTCCTGCCCTCTAGTAGCTCTAACTTGAGAGTGATGTGCAATACAGCCTATAATAGTAATGGCGGGGAAATAAGCACTGCATTGTAAAAACACACAGAAGGGAGCCTGAAACTATGGGGGCTGCCAAACAAAGGAACGTCTCAGCAGGAAATGACATATGAAGTAATCTTTACAGATGAGTGACAGCTGTTCTGGGCTGAGAATGGGGGCAAGGTATTTCAGGTAAGGTAAACAATGTACATAAAAAGAGTTAGGAAAGATTTTTATATAGTTCAGTATAGTCACTAAACAGGACAGATTCAATGTTCAGAGTGTAGGGTAGGTGGAAGAAATATAAATGACAAACAAGAATACAATGAAATCTTAAGGCCAAAGGAGTCTTCTCCAGCCAACGCAGGTTGCCTGGCTTGGAGCTGTCCATGATGCTGTTTCAGCAGTGGTTAGAATGATTCCTCCTGTACCGGAGTCCTGTACTGGAATTCCCTGTATGGCTTTTTCCCTCTTCCATTCTCTTGAGAGAAATATGAAAACATCTATATTTTTGTAACAAACCCTACAACAGTATCTTAGCTGCTATGCGTGCTTCCCCCAAATTCTCAAGACATGTGATAGGTACAGTCCCAAATGAAACGGTGAAGTAAGGAAAGGAATGAACATTTACTGATCACATTCCCTTGGTTAGACACTTTTGCATCCTATCTCATTTAATCTTTACAACAATCTCAAAGGGGTAAATATCACTGTGCCACTTTACAGATTAAAAATCTCAATATAATATGTGTGGCATTAATGAGCGTGTTCAAAGACAGAAAAATAAATTTTGCCAACAACCAGACAGCCAGTAGATACATCTGTCTTCACAGGCTCTTTCTGTTACACTGACCTGTGCAGTGTAGCTTCAGGGTTCTCTGCCTTTCCTTTTCTGTAATGTTTTCCTCATGTGAACCGTTACCCTTACTACAGACTCCCAGGGTTCTCATTCCTGGTGTGAAAGAATTTGATCCCCACATGATACATAGACCTTAAAAGTACAGTCACAACTCCCAGGCTCTACTCCTGAATTAACCTCTAGTAAGCTACATCATTCTGTGAGTCATTTCTTCTCTCTGGACCTTCATTTTCTCAGTTTTAAAATAGAGAGAAGGTCTAAAGAGTCTTCAAGAACTCTTCTAGGGCTGATATTCCATGGTATGCTCCACATCTTTGAGGGCCATTGGAAGAGAAATAGCAATGCTTGAACAAAAAGAAGCAGCTCTCTAATGATGGAATTTCAGACACTCTGCCACCACTTTGGGAAACGGAGATTTGAAGCTGAGGGTAGTAGACTTGTCTGACCCCAATCAATTCAACAGTCATTTGAAGGCCAGATGAATAAAACAGCTTCTGAGTTCAAGGAGTTTTTGTTTCAATGGAAGAAATAAACCTATAAGTAAACAATGGCTACATAGTAGAGTAAGTAAGAACTATGAGAGAGAAAAGCACAGGCATAGGTGAATGCAGATAGGAGGCACCTACATTTAAGAGTTTTAGGAAAGGCTTCTCAAAGGAGTAGGTTTTTGAATGTAACAAGATAAGTCAACTTGAGTGGTAATATATTTTGGGAAATCAGCTCACTACAAATTGTGACTGTAAACATTGTACTGTAAATGCTGTGTAGTTTTCCCCCAATTAAAAAAAAAAAGAATAAAGGTGTTATAAACACTCAAAAAAAAATAATTAGAGACTGTGGTCACACATGTATAGCAAGATCATACTGTGACATCAAGGTAATTACAGCCGACTGGCTGACTAGAACTGAAGCTAAGTATTACTGGGGAAACCTAAGAATCCTATAGTTAGTATAACAGTAGCTTCTGTGCCTTAAAAGAGAAATTCAGGTGGATATTTCCATCCTCAGCTACTTTCCTACTTATATACTACCTCATGTGGTTATTTTTGTTCAAATTTAATCAAAATTGCAAGTATATTTTGAAATAATATGGGAGTCACTGGAGGCAAATATTTTTTCTGCCTGGGGGAGTAATTAACATATGTGGGTAGAAGGTGGTAAAATACCCTTAAGAATGATCTGTGAAATACTAACCATCATTTTAGATAACTCTGTGTGTTTAGGAAATACTGCATCTTTGACTTTCATTAGTTATATTCTTTCTCCATTTTTTTAAAAAAATATTTTAACACTCAAAAAAAAAAAAAAAAGGAGGTGACAATTAAGCCGGAGCATGAAGAATGAGTACTTCTTAAAGGTTTTATGACAGGAAAAGTAGGATTAAGAATGTCTCCTAGGCAGAAGAAACAGCAGGTGAAAGACTGGGAAGATCAAATTAGCAGGATGCCTCTAGAAACTGCAAGTTGTTCAACATGGCTAGAGCCAAAAGTCCCTATTACAAAGAAGCAAGACATAAGTTGAAGACAGCAAAGTAGATAGGAGCCAGGAAACTGAGGGCCTCATGTTTAATACCAAAACTTTTAGACATTATCCTGTAGATCTCAAGGGATGGTGAAAAGGTATAAGCAGGGATAGGTAAGTAAGTAACTCCCCCTTCATTAGCTTGTGTCTCTCAGATAAGCCCACAAGTTGGGGTCAAACTGCATGAACTTTTCAGTCTTTTCTTGAAAATCTTCTAAGTTGCACCTTTTATAACCATATTTCTAAGACCCTGTGCTGTGCAGACCCCAGGAGAATTTATTCTGTACATGCTAAGCGTTTCTGCATGGGCTGCTTCCCAAGCAAGACAGCCAAAAGCTGCAGCACAAGCTCCAAACAAACTCTGCAGCTCCTGAATTATTCAGGGTACTATTAAAATGAGACTCACGACTCACAGGGCAAATTAATTTTAATTTTTAAACAGGCAACATTTTACACTGTTCATTTCCTTGAAATGTATCCATCCTGACATTTTTATCATCAGAAAAGTAAGTAAAGCTCACAGTGGAAAAAGAAAAAAGAGTTGGCATGTCCAGCTGGGATTCTCTAATGTCCAGGAAGAGGCCCTCTGAGATAAGCAAGAGTCACATTCATCTATTCCTAAAGGCTATGGATCTTCAAAATCCAGGGTGAGTCTACGAAAATCAGTGATAGAAAATTCATTTTCCCTCTGCTTTTGTCATAGTGCCATGTGGTCATCTGCCTGAAACGCTAGTGCCTTTAGCCAGAGTGCTTTAACGCTGCAGCCTATTTCCACACAAAGGAAAGAGGAAAGTGGGGTCAATAGCCTAAGCTACTGAAGCCTAAGAACATCTCTCTTAACTGTAAACTTCTCTCTAGCATAGGTACTATGTGTTTCTGTCCTTTGTGTTCCTAGTGCCTAACGTGGTTATTCAATTAAGCTTTACTGTACTGAATGGATTTCAAATGGAATACCCCTTTCAAGAAGGGAGTTTCTTTTTATGTTTTTCCTTTTCTTCTATACTATCTCTGCATTCTATGGCTAGTAATTGAAGTGTCTTTGGCATACCTAGTGGCCCCAGGGAAAAAAAAAATGCTGCCACTGCTGCCTAAACTTTGCTTGGAAAACAACTGCAGATTCTAGCTCTCTCGTCATTCAGACATTCAGAAGATCAGGGTGGCTTCCATGTGTAAAATGAAAGTGGGGAGGCCAAGTTAGGGATAGGGTAAGACTGGTGCCCAGGATTTCTCCCACCCTATGCAGGGCTTTGACCACTACACTCCATGGCCTGGTAGAATCAGGAAGTCTTTCAGATGCTCACCTGACTTCTCTCCCTGGTCTTTGCCTTCCTGATTGCTGGCAATCACAGAAAAAAGAAAATGAATGAATGTTTTCAAATAAATGAAACAGCAAATTAATGAATGCCACCTCACTGTAGGGACACCGTTCTGATAATCAATTTATGTATTGAGTATTATAATATTTAATCCTTTCAATAAGTTTGTGAGGAATAATCTTTATACCTATTTTGTATCTGACAAAAATTGAGGCTGAACAGGAGTAATTAGTAAACTCAAGATCACACAGAAAAGCAGTGGTAGTACTAAGATTTTAGTCCAGATCTGTCTGATATTTCTTAATCGTGGTGTTCCCTTATCCCTTGGCTGACAGGAGTTCTCATTTCTTGCCCATGTGAGTCTCATCACACTTTCTCAGAACGAATGTCTGCCCCATGTCATCACAGGACTGCTACTCACTAGCATTTTGTAAAGAGCCTTTCTTTTGTGGCCAGAAAGGCAGCTTTATTCAGTTCTATTTTACACCCCCCTTACCTATGCTGTTGTTTCCAGATCCTTGATACTGTCTTAACTCAGGTCTGTTAGCTCTCTTACTTAACATCTTTCTGTTGTAATTAGTATGTCCACTTCCTGTCTTTCCCCATTCCAATCCATACTCCACACTAATTTCAAAGATATGGCTCCAAAATGTAGATACAAACGTGTCACTCACCTGCTTAAAACCCCTTATCTAATTTAATAAAGATGTGTAAGGCCCTTCATGTTTATGTTCATCCTCATTCCTGTGGCTTTCTCTGCCCCCATTCTCAAACCCTATGCACCAACCATGTCAAAATACTGCCATTTCCCATACTGCAGCATACCTGTGAGTTTTGCATATACTACAACACACACACACACCCCTCCAATTAGCGAACTCCCATCACTCTTCAAAACCTAGATTAAATGTAATTCTTTCATAAAGCCTCCCGTGATCTTTGCAGAAGTTTGGCACTCTTTTGGGGACTCCCACTGTTTTTTGAACATTCTTAAATTATAAAACCTACCCCATATAAATCTGTCATTTTAGAACTCTCTTAACTTTTCTTCATTACACCGTGTGTTCCTTAAGGAAAGAGGAACTGTGTCTGATTTGTCTTTGAATCCCAGTTTTCACATACCAAGCATTCAACAAACTTTTGGGTTAGGAATTACATTTGTCCCTTAGTATATACCCAGACATACTCAAGTCCCACAGTCATCCCTTCGGAACCCGCATTACTAAAAGTCAGCCTTCTATGTCCCTCAAATACTGCATTTTCAATACATCTTTGGTTGAAAAACATCTGCATATAAGTGGGCCAATGCAGTTCAAATCCATGTTGTCCAAGGATCAACTGTAGTTGAAAATAAATAGTTTAATAATTAATATATCAAAAAATGATCAACACTTAAGTGCACATATAGTAGTAACATTCATCGGGTGTTTGGCAGGCGGGGCAGGGGAGGAGGGGATGGTTATATTCACTCCTAATGGGTGTGGTGCAGACCGTCTGGGGGATGGACATGCTTGAAGCTTGACTCAGGTGGGGCAAAGGCAATATATGTAACCTAAATATTTTTACCCCCATAATATGCTGAAATTTAAAAAAAAATGAAATGAAATCAAGGTAGCTCACTTTTACTCTCAGTTCTCTGAATAGCTTTTTGCGTTAAAATCAATCTTCCAATATCATTTTCATGTTCCATCTAACCTGTTTACTGTAGGGAAAAACATGCTAACCAGCTAATACTATTCATAGTTTTAACTATGTGGCAGTTATATTTCTTATAAATTAATAAACAAGCATTCTGATTTATACATCAATCATCTGTAAATGTGGTTAGTGTAAGTCAGTTCTCATGAGGCTGATAGTCTCTAGCTACACTGGAGACTGTCTTTCAAATCAGGTTATAGTAAGCTAAGAATCAGTTTGTAGGGCTCTACTAAAGCAGCCAGTCAACTTTTATCTTTATGGAATTGCTCTTTATTTATTTTTTAATTTCAGAATATTATGGAGGTACAAACGCTTTGGTTATATATGTTGCCTTTGCACCACCTGAGTCAGAGCTACAAGCTTGCCCATTGTCCAGTGTGCACTGCACGCATTAGATGCTCTTTATTTAATTTATTTTTTAATTTCAAAATATTACAGGGGTACAAACACCGGTTGCATATATTGCCTTTGCACCACCTGAGTCAGAGCTACAAGCATGCCCATTGTCCAAACAGTATGCACTGCACCCATTAGGTGTGAATTTACCCATCTGTCCACCCCCCTCCCACCTGCCCATATGGTACTCCCATATGTGCACATAAGTGTTCATTGATTAGTTCCAATTTAATGATGAGTACATGGGGTGCTTGTTTTTCCATTCTTGTGATACTTCACTTCAAAGAATGGGCTCCAGCTCCATCCAGGATGATACAAGAGATATTGTTTTTTATGGCTGGGTAGTATTCCACAGTATATACATATACCATATTTTATTAACCCACTCAAGTATTAATGGGCACTTGAGTTGTTTCCACATCTTTGCAACTGTGAATTGTGCTGCTATAACATTCGAGTGCAGATGTCTTTATTATAGAACGTCTTTTTTTCCTTTGGGTAAACAACCAGTAGTAGGATTGCTGGATCAAATGGTGCTTCTATTTTAGTTCTCTGAGGTATCTCCATATTACTTTCAATAGAGGTTGTACTAATTTGTAGTCCCACCAGCAGTGTGTGAGTGTTTCTATCTCTCTGCATCTACCCCAACATTTGTTGTTTTGGGACTTTTTCATAAAAGCCAATCTCACTGGAGTGAAGTGATATCTCACTGTGGTTTTCATTTGCATTTCCCTGATTTGTTTGACTTTTTTCTTATTGATTTTCCTGAGTTCTATATAGGCTCTAGTTATCAGCCCTTTATTGTATGTATAGCATACAAATATTTTCTCCCATTCTGTAGGTTGTCTGTTCACTCTAATAATAGTTTTCTTGGCTGTGCAGAAGATTTTTAACTTAATCAGGTCCCATTTATTTATTTATTTATTTATTTAATTGGGGGAAAACTACAAAGCATTTACAGTACCATGTTTACAGTCATAATTTGTAGTGAGCTGATTTCCCAAAATACATTACCACTCAAGTTGACTTATCTTGTTACATTCAAAAACCTACTCTGTCAAAGTAGTCCATAGAGTACATACATAGGGCTCCAACTGTATCTACGTACAACCAACACTTCATTTTAAGTGTACAATTAAATGATTTTCAGTGAATTTACC